>OU342746.1:247432552-247728172 GCA_910589775.1 Avena eriantha
CGGGTGGTGAAAGCTGTTTGGGAACATCTTCCTTGCGAATCTTGATTTGATGATAACCACTTCTCAAATCAAGCTTAGAGAATACCACAGCTCCAGCTAGCTGCTCGAAGAGATCATTAATCCGCGGAAGGGGATATTTATTCTTGATGGTCTTAGCATTGAGTGCCCGATAGTCAACACAAAGTCTATCAGTCTTGTCTCGCTTCTTCACAAAGATGGTTGGACTACCCCAGGAAGAAGTACTATGCTGAATGAACCTAACTTCTCTTGTTCATCCAACTGACGTTTAAGTTCAGCCAACTCAGCAGGACCCATTTTATAAGGCCGCTTGGAAATAGGAGCGGTACCAGGTTCAAGTTCAATGACAAACTCAACCTCACGATCCGGAGGCATACCTGGTAACTCTTCAGGAAAGACATCTAGAAACTCACAAACTACAGGAACACTCTGAATACCTTCCATAGCATCATCATTCAGAGCCGCCAAAAAATAAAGCTGAATTGCAGGAGTCAGACTTGGAGAATAGACTATATGGCCTTCAGGAATTTTCAGAGAAACCGAACGTTCAGCACAATCAATCACAGCTGCATTTGCTGTCAACCAATCCATGCCCAAGATGACATCAATATCAGAATTGCCCAGAATAATTAAGGAAGCCGGAAATGAAGAACCACCAATCTCAATTTGATTGTTATGGCTGATTTTAGAAGATGCCATTGTTGCTCCAGGAGAAAGAACCATTAAACGCTTGGGGAGAGGATCCATAGATAACCCATTCCTATCAGAAAAACTGGTAGAGACAAAAGAATGCGATGCACCAGAATCAAACAACACTCGTGCAGAAACTGAGTTAACAGGAAGCATACCCATGACAACTCCAGGTGCATGCTCAGCTTGAGCGACGTTGACATAGTTGGCACGAGCAACCGTAGACCCCGGCTTAGTGTTGATGTTGAGAGCCCGAGGTGGAGGTGCACGAATCATAGGAGCACTTGCCGCGGGTCTTGGAGGTGGTGGTGGAAGAGCTTTGTTGTTCATTGGACAATTCCAGTGCTGATGCCCAGTGTTTCCACAAGTATAGCAAGCACCAGGTGGACGTGGAGCAACGTAGCCAGGGACTCCGCCAGGCGCTCCAGGGTAGTTGTGGTTGTAGCCCCTGGGAGCCGCAGTGAAGGAGTTTGGTGGCCTTGGTGCGTAGCTTGAAGGTCTTGGTGGAGCAGGGAGCGACGGTGGGGTGTTAGGAACCCAGACACGACACTTAGAAGGAGTTGTCATAGCAGAAGAGCTTGCTGTATCACGGCTGTGTTTCTTTGACTCCTCAAACACTTGCCTACTTGCTTCTTCCTGCAGAGCTATGTGTTGAAGTTCCAGGAAAGATGCCGGCCTTGCATGAGTGATTGCATATTTGATGGAAGCATTAAGGCCTTGCCGAAACCTCTTTTGCTTCTTCTTGTCATCAGAGATCTCATCGCCACCATAACGAGACAGATTCATGAAGTTTCTGATGTAGGTGTTGACATTGTCAGTGCCTTGCTTGAGGTTGAGAAACACTTCCTTCATCCTTTCCATGACAATTTCTGACAGATATTGCTCTTTGAAAGCAGCTGTGAACCGCTCCCAAGTAGGCTGAAAACCAGATAGATCTGCCTTGAGGTAATTTTCCCACCAGAGAGCTGCATCTCCCTTCAGAAGGTGAGTAGCACACTTGACCCATTCTTGCTCGGGAACATCCGCAGTCATCAGCAACCTTGACACTTCACGAAGCCAATCATCCGCATCAAGTGGCTGATCAGACACTTCAAATTGGCGTGGGTTGAACTTGAGAAAACTCTTGATGTCTCCTCGCTTGGGAGGTGGAGGTAACGGAGCAAACTCATTCCTCCTCACGCTTTCCTCGAAGCGCTGTTGGTTCTGCTGCATAGTGCCCCGAAGCATTTGCAATACTTGCCAAAGCAGCCCTGAGTTCAGGTGGTATATCCTCCTCAGAACGGCGTGGTGGTGCCATCCTGTGATTGATATAAAACACAAGTCAGTACTATAATGGAGAATGATAATAATCCAAAATAGTACCAAAATGGAATTAATCAAGATTAAGGAATGCAATTCACTGAGATGATATTAAAATATCAACAAAGTTCAAGGCAATTAGAAGATATTAAGCATAACACACACGACCGGACAAGGAGTGTGGTGCACAACTAACAAAGAAAAAAATTCCGCAAATTTCGGCATTAAAACACCACTATATGCGCAAAACCACTTAACGAATCAAGTTTAGTAACTCTACTAGTTCAATATACAAAAGCAAATGATAGAAGTAGTGGTATGGTCGCGACTCCATCCCGCACTCAAATCATTACTCCGCACATGAATCAGTAAAACACATATCCCAACACCTTCTTCTTAAGATGAACCTAAAGATTGGTAACTACGAAAAAAAACACCCCAACAAGATAACGTCGGATAACAAAGAGTAAGATAGATCGCATCGGTATACAACGAATCACAATATATCGCGTCGGTTTACAAAGGCCTGTCGGTATGGAATGTACCAACAGTTGATAACCAAAAGGAAGATAGTGATAACATTTGGATGCAACAGATAGACAAAGAATTCACACACACACACAACCTATGGTACTACGGAACCCAGAACACGTGAATCCTAGTTTAAATTTTAGAAGAGGATTGAAAACGTTACACTTCCTTACCAGAAAAGGGTGGGTGGGTGGGTAAGAAGAAAAATGGAAGCAGTCCTACTCTCACGTTTTGTTTTTCCCTAGTATACATAACTACCAAAAATATTTGCTAGACTGACAACGACCATTTTGGCTGAGACCCTGAAGGGCGGGATGGCTCTGATACCAATTGTAACTACCTCGGTGAATTACGCTCTTAGTTAATGCCTGGATGAACGAAAGTGGTTAAAATAGTACGGTGGGGCCCAGGGCCACTCACGGTAGACCTTTCGGCCGTCCTAACCACTTTCAGACAACGGGACAAGAACGAGCGGCGTAATCGGCAGGCGAAGGGATCAACTACATACACAAATGAGTATGTATGCAAGCCACATACAATAGTCCTCAGAGCCATTCCATCTAGAAGAAATAGAAATATAGCAACGCCATACGGCAAGATCCAAATGTCTTAGATAGATATAATAATTTAGGATAGCTCCTCATACATCACACATCAGAGTATCAGGCGGAAGCGGAAAACAAGATCCGAGTACGGATAAGAAGCAAATTGGCATAAGATGCCCTATAAATAAACACATCCCACCCACAGATCTCACGAATCCCCGTTCCCGGAATCTCTACACCGAATGATCGTTGCCAACGTCATCTGTCTCTTCCACCCAGTATCCATCTTGCGGGTACACCTGTTCATCTGAATCAAACAATTTATCCTGTGAGACCCTAGGGGTACTCAGCAAGTCTTTATGCCGCTAAAGGGGACACAACCTGGGGTGACGCAATTGCAGCAAAAGATAATACCTAACAATTATACAGATACTCGCTAACCATCCGCCTAACCAATGATAGACGGATGTCCGTGAATTAAGAACAGCAGTTATAACAGTATAATTAACAGATCCATCCTCCTCCCCGCTTACCAACGAGGAAGCGTACGAACAACCCCCATCATCCGTTGGCAGTTTTATTAACCATTCCATGAGTATTTCACTATTTACTAGTCAAGTACTTAGTCAATTTAAAAGCGGTACTTTAGTTATACTTGTCTATGATCGAGAAACTGTGCTCCAAGTCGTCCATAACCGCAGACACGGCTTTCAGAAAGATATACCCTGCAGGGGTGCACGAATAGCAACACACACTCGATCAACCTCGGAAAAACCAAATAAAAACCCAACGAGGCATTCACAACAAAGCAATCACAGGATTCAGTAATATTTCAGGGGGCCACCCCATTAAGCTACCCGCAACGAAGTTGGCCGGCTCCGAGACGGACCCAAGGTTTGTGCCAATGGCTGTAAACGACTGGGAACCCAAAAATGTGACTGGGCTTGTCGATACCGCGAAAACACTCCGCAATTCTTAAACAGTACAGGTGCCCCTCGCACAATCTTAATAAAACAGTAACATGACATAAGTACAGTATAGTAATAAAGCCCAAACTACTTTGTGGCCCCAAGAAATAAGAATGAATCAAGCTCTGGCTCAGGGGGGGTCCATAAGGCCTCCCGGATGTGGCTAGTGCGAATAGTCAAGGAACAGGAATCAAGTACTCGGGGTCCTACGGGGCACAAGTGAGCAGGAAAAACCAAATAGCAGATATTGCTCACCGGTGCCTCTTTCATTAGTTATTCCATTACTACTCAGGTTAAGTTGTTTAGGTACCTCGTTATTCATCAGACACTCACATACCCTACACATGCTTTTCTACGACTCGCATGGCTCAAACAACTCCTATAGTAATGGCTCATGGGATGGAGGAACAAGCTTCGGTGGGGTTTAAAAGTAAAGGCTATGCAGTACTTGGGATTCAATTTAATGCAATCGCGACTCAATGATGCAAGAATAAGATAGAGGCAATAGGTATTGTATGTATGCAAGCATGTGGTAGTGCTTGCCTGGCAGCTCAGTTGAAGCGAGAGATGGATCTGGGTAGTACTCATGTGATTCCTGGTAATTCTCCTGCTGGGCGTCTATTCGAAGAAGAACCAAACAAACAAGGGCCAACATAAATAAAGTGCACAAGCATATGAAATAAAATGCGACAAGCAAACAAGCATGCCATGATGAATGATGCACAATTTGCATGGCATTAAAGTAGCATGGCAAATGTGAGGTGTGGATGCCGGAAATAAAGCATTTTATTATTTATTTACCCAAGTTTTTTATTGTCATAAACAGTTCAGTTTTTTAATAACAACATGATGCATGCTTCAATTCAGAAGAAGGACTGCATAGATAGAACGGGCTCGTCGCGCTGATCAATTTAGACATATTATTTGTCTAATTTGGAATTACAAAACAAAAGTTATTAATTAATTAAGGGAAAGGGCATTTTAATGTAATTTTAATCATCTCGAAAATTTAAAGTGTTCAAAACATATTTTAAAGGGCATATTTGAATTCCTCACATTTTTCTGGTTCCAAAACATATATTACTTGTATTATTTGGATTTGTATTTTAAAAATTATTTAAATCTGATTTGAATTTGAATTTAAATCTATTTGGAAAAGGTTTAAATAAAAACAGACACTGGAAAATACTTTTCTTACTCAGTCAGATCCAGCCACAGCCACTGACGGGTGGGCCTTGCGCTGATTGGGCCACGCGCGGGGAAAATCTTTTTGTCACCGCGTCTCGGTCTAGCCCGTGCGTTTGCGAGGTGGGCCCTCTGGCGCTAGCCCACGTGACAGCGGTGAAGACGGCAAAGGCTGACAGGTGGGGACTCGCTGGACTGCGGGTTACGGCACGAGAAAAGCGGAGGGGTTTCCTGCAAGATGGCTAGGGCGACTGGCAGGTGGGGCAGGAGGTACCGCGGGTTGAGATGAAAATAAAAAGAGGGGGCTTAATAAAAATCTACCACAGCCCTGGTACTGTTTCTCTTCTTCCGGTTCTGACGGCAAGTGTGTGCGCGGCGCGGAGCAGGGGATCGATCCCGGGACGCGGGCGTGCGCGCGGAGGGGGCTAACCGGTGCGGCTGGCCAAGGGGAGTTGGCAGGGAGGTGAGCGCGGCCTAGTTAGGGTGCTGCGCAGCGCGGGGAGGCTGCAGACAACGCGAGCTCTGGCACACTACGGCCGTTCGACGAAACGATCGGCAGCGCTAGACGATGTCGGTGCAGCGGAGGTTGTCAGAGAGGGAGAGAGGCTCACCGCGGGCACGACGGCGGGCTCGGATCGGAGCGAGGAGCGGCGGAGCGATGAGATCGCTGGCGCCCCGGATCTAGGGTTTGCTGTAGTGCGGCGAGGTACTGGCGGTGCTGGGGAGCTCCTCCTTCGCGTCAGCGTGTACGAGTCGGGGCAGGGGACGGTCCTTGGTCTTCTAGGCCACCTCCAGGTCGCGCTGATCGACTGGAACGACGGGGACGAGGTGGTGCTGGCGGCGACCGGCGGCAGGTGTTGTGGCCGGAGAGGAAGAAGGAGAAGAGGAGGGGCAGCTCGGGGCAGATCTGGAGAGCCAGAAGAGTCGTGTGGGCGGAGGAAAAAGGAGGGAGAGGGAGGAGGCCAGCTGTGGCAGGGGGTAGATAAAGGTGGCCTCGGTGCCACCTTTTTCTTCTCCTCACGTGCTAGCTCGAGCTGGGGCTCGACCTGGGAGCTGGTAGGCACGGCAGGGGCTGCAGGTGGGGCTGGGTCGAGAGAGAAGGGCAGGCAGGTGGGGCTAGCTCGGCCGGTGGAGAAAAGAGAGAAAGAAGAGGGGGTAGCTCGGCTAGGTAGATGGGGCTCGGGTTAGGGCTTTGCTAGGGTTAGGGAGAGGAGTGGCTGGGGTGTGGGCCAGGGAGAGAGAGAGGGGCTTGGCATGGTGGTCATGCTAGAGAGAGAGAGAGAGGCTTACGGTTTAGGGGAAAAATAGGGTTATGAGGAGAAAAATAAAGAGAGTAGCTAGGTTAGATTTTATTAGGTTTTTAAATTGTTAAAACTTGTGCAAAAGGTTAACCCAAGCGGAACATCATGAGTGCTTGAATTATCATGCGATGAAAGGGAAAGAGAATTCCAAGAAAAGAAAAAGAAAGGAATGATGGAATAGGCCTCATATGGTGCATGCATTGAGAAATAAAAATAAGAGAAAATGGTGTGGGTGAGGATATGGGGGTGGTGGAATGGAAGGAGATGGTTTTTCCAAAGATAGGATCCATTAAATCCAAAGAAAAACCAATGGAGTAAAAAGGTGGTGAAGAGGCTTGCATGGCCCATGCAAAAATAATAATGCCATTATTTATTTTGTGAAAACAATAATAATATGATGGCATTATTCTTATGTATCTCCCATAAGTGGAATATAGCCAAGCAAAGGAATTTAAAGGACTAGATCTACCCTATTGCCCATGAGCTAGATAAAACCAAAATAAAGACAACAAGCTCATGAACTAGTAGGATGGTGGAATTATAAAGTGGTGAAAAGAGAGAGATGATGGAATTGAATTAAAATATATGCCCCCAACTCAACTTGGGCATTTCGACAATATATCAATAGCCAAATACAATATCAAGAGGCAAATACAATTAATAATGCATGTGAGAGAAGAACCAAAAGAAAAAGGGTTTTATATGATGCTCAAATGCAAGGTGGCATGATGACATGAGCATGATATAATTATGATGCAACAATAATATATATGAAGTAGCCAATATCTTACTAGGACAAGTAGCATTACAATTGTTAGCCAATTGGGATGCTACAACTCTCCCCCACTAAACAGGAATCTCGCCCCGAGATTCTAGGAAGAAGAAGACTCAAAGAGGGTAGGATACTTGGCACGGAGCTCATCTTCACGTTCCCAGGTGGCTTCATCAACAGAATGGTGTGACCACTGCACCTTGTAGAACTTGATGGACTTGTTGCGAGTCCTTCTTTCTGCGACTTCAAGAATTTTTGTGGGGTGTTCTTTATAAGACAGATCTTCTTGGAGATTAATAAGTTCATGGTCCACGGTCCTGCCGGGATCCTTGAAGCACTTCTTGAGTTGAGAGATGTGGAAAACATCATGGACTTTGAGTTGTTCAGGGAGCTCAAGAGCATAAGCAACTTCTCCTCTTCTTCCACGAATTTTGAAGGGACTGATGTATCTAGGAGCCAGCTTTCCTTTGATACCAAAGCGGTGCGTGCCTCTCATGGGAGTGACACGAAGGTAAACGAGATCACCAGGGACATACTCCATGTCCGTGTGCTTTCTGTCATAATTGCTCTTCTGGCGACTTTGAGCAATCTTCAGATTTTCAAGAATGATGTGAACTTTCTCCTCCGCTTGAGTTACTATGTCGAGGCCAAACAATATTCTTTCACCTGCGCCCGACCAACCAATCGGAGTTCTGCACTTGCGACCATAGAGAGCCTCAAATGGTGCCATCTTTAGACTTTTCTGGAAGCTGTTGTTGTAAGAGAATTCAGCATAAGGAAGACATTCTTCCCACTTCATGCCGAAAGAGATAACGCAAGCACGGAGCATATCTTCTAGAATCTGATTGATCCTTTCAACTTGTCCTTGCGACTGAGGGTGGTAAGCTGTGCTGAAGTTTAACTTGGTTCCCAAAGCATTTTGGAAACTTCCCCAGAACTTGGAAGTGAAGATGCTTCCACGGTCTGAACTGATCTCAAGAGGAACTCCATACAGAGAGACAATTCTGTTGATATAGAGCTCAGCCAACTGAATTGCAGAAAATGTTTCCTTGACTGGAAAGAAGTGAGCTACTTTGGAAAGCCTGTCAATGACAACAAAGATTGCATTGTTGCCCTTTTGTGACCTTGGAAAACCAGTGATGAAGTCCATCTCTACTTTCTCCCATTTCCATTCCGGAGGCTTCAATGGCTGTAGAAGACCGGAAGGTTTCTGATGGACAGCTTTAACTCTGCGACAAACATCACACTCCGAGACATACTTGGCACAATATCGTTTCAAACCAGGCCACCAATATTGTGTTTTCAAGTCCATGTACATCTTAGTGCTTCCAGGGTGGATAGAAAGAACAGAATCATGCGCCTCCTTGAGAACTTGCTCTCTTAAACCCGGGTAGTTCGGAACAAACATCCGGTGTTCAAAGAAAAGAGTGCCTTGGTCATCTACGTGGAAAGACTCATACTTCGGAAGTTGAATGTTGGAGATGATCTTTTTAGTGTAAGGATCACCAAGCTGAATGGAACGGACCTTTTCTTCCAAGAGAGGTGTTGCTAGAAGGTTCAGAAGATAACCTTGATCCACAATTTCAAGGTTGAGCTTGCGGAATTCCTCGCACAAGAGAGGCTGTTGTTCTTCCACCATGAGATTGTGGACATAAGCTTTTCGGCTGAGAGCATCTAACATGACATTGGCTTTGCCCGGGGTGTAGTTGATGGTCAAATCGAAATCATTGATTGTTTCAATCCACCTCCTCTGACGAAGGTTGAGATCAGGCTGTGTGAAGATATACTTCAGACTCTTGTGATCAGAAAAGATCTCACAACGGTTGCCAAGCAAGTAATGCCTCCATACTTTCAAAGCAAAGACAACTGCTGCAAGTTCTAGGTCATGTGTAGGATAGTTGATCTCATGCGTCTTCAACTGTCGAGAGGCATAAGCAACAACTTGTTTTTCTTGCATAAGGACCGCACCCAATCCTTGTAATGAACCATCACAGAAAATCTGGAAAGGCTTTGATGTATCTGGAGGAACCAAGACTGGTGTGGAAGTGAGCTTCTCTTTGAGTGTTTCAAAGCTTGCTTGACATGCAGGACCCCAAAGATATTTCTTGCCTTTCTTGAGGAGATCGGTAAGAGGCTTCACGATCTTTGAGAAGTTTTGAACGAATCGCCGGCAGTAACTGGCCGAACCAAGGAAACTTCGGACTTCTTTGACATTTATGGGTGGAAGCCAGTCCGTAATTGTCTTAATAGTTTCTGGGTTGACGGCAATGCCCTTGGCAGAGATGACGTGACCAAGGTAGGTGACTTGAGGCAGCCAAAACTCGCACTTGGAGAACTTTGCATACAGGCGGTTCTCACGAAGCTTGTTTAGGACACACCGAAGGTGTTCTTCATGTTCTTCTTTCGACTTAGAATAGACTAGAATGTCATCCAGATAGACC
Source organism: Avena eriantha (assembly GCA_910589775.1). Lineage (NCBI taxonomy): Eukaryota > Viridiplantae > Streptophyta > Magnoliopsida > Poales > Poaceae > Avena > Avena eriantha. Next base: position 247,442,303 of record OU342746.1, read on the forward strand.
ACAACGAACTTATCAAGATACTCCATGAAAACCGAGTTCATAAGCCTCGAGAAGGTGGCAGGTGCATTGGTGAGGCCGAAAGACATGACCGTGTATTCATACAGGCCATAGCGGGTGGTGAAAGCTGTTTTGGGAACATCTTCCTTGCGAATCTTGATTTGATGATAACCACTTCTCAAATCAAGCTTAGAGAATACCACAGCTCCAGCTAGCTGCTCGAAGAGATCATTAATCCGCGGAAGGGGATATTTATTCTTGATGGTCTTAGCATTGAGTGCCCGATAGTCAACACAAAGTCTATCAGTCTTGTCTCGCTTCTTCACAAAGATGGTTGGACTACCCCAAGAAGAAGTATTGTCCTGAATGAAACCTAACTTCTCTTGTTCATCCAACTGACGTTTAAGTTCAGCCAACTCAGCAGGACCCATTTTATAAGGCCGCTTGGAAATAGGAGCGGTACCAGGTTCAAGTTCAATGACAAACTCAACCTCACGATCCGGAGGCATACCTGGTAACTCTTCAGGAAAGACATCTAGAAACTCACAAACTATAGGAACACTCTGAATACCTTCCATAGCATCATCATTCAGAGCCGCCAAAGAATAAAGCTGAATTGCAGGAGTCAGACTTGGAGAATAGACTATATGGCCTTCAGGAATTTTTAGAGAAACCGAACGTTCAGCACAATCAATCACAACTGCATTTGCTGTCAACCAATCCATGCCCAAGATGACATCAATATCAGAATTGCCCAGAATAATTAAGGAAGCCGGAAACGAAGAACCACCAATCTCAATTTGATTGTTATGGCTGATTTTAGAAGATGCCATTGTTGCTCCAGGAGAAAGAACCATTAAACGCTTGGGGAGAGGATCCATAGATAACCCATTCCTATCAGAAAAACTGGTAGAGACAAAAGAATGCGATGCACCAGAATCAAACAACACTCGTGCAGAAACTGAGTTAACAGGAAGCATACCCATGACAACTCCAGGTGCATGCTCAGCTTGAGCGACGTTGACACAGTTGGCACGAGCAACCGTAGACCCCGGCTTAGTGTTGATGTTGAGAGCCCGAGGTGGAGGTGCACGAATCATAGGAGCACTTGCCGCAGGTCTTGGAGGTGGTGGTGGAAGAGCTTTGTTGTTCATTGGACAATTCCAGTGCTGATGCCCAGTGTTTCCACAAGTATAGCAAGCACCAGGTGGACGTGGAGCAACGTAGCCAGGGACTCCGCCAGGCGCTCCAGGGTAGTTGTGGTTGTAGCCCCTGGGAGCCGCAGTGAAGGAGTTTGGTGGCCTTGGTGCGTAGCTTGAAGGTCTTGGTGGAGCAGGGAGCGACGGTGGGGTGTTAGGAACCCAGACACGACACTTAGAAGGAGTTGTCATAGCAGAAGAGCTTGATGTATCATGGCTGTGTTTCTTTGACTCCTCAAACACTTGCCTACTTGCTTCTTCCTGCAGAGCTGTGTGTTGAAGTTCCAGGAAAGATGCCGGCCTTGCATGAGTGATTGCATATTTGATGGAAGCATTAAGGCCTTGCCGAAACCTCTTTTGCTTCTTCTTGTCATCAGAGATCTCATCGCCACCATAACGAGACAGATTCATGAAGTTTCTGATGTAGGTGTTGACATTGTCAGTGCCTTGCTTGAGGTTGAGAAACACTTCCTTCATCCTTTCCATGACAATTTCTGACAGATATTGCTCTTTGAAAGCAGCTGTGAACCGCTCCCAAGTAGGCTGAAAACCAGATAGATCTGCCTTGAGGTAATTTTCCCACCAGAGAGCTGCATCTCCCTTCAGAAGGTGAGTAGCACACTTGACCCATTCTTGCTCGGGAACATCCGCAGTCATCAGCAACCTTGACACTTCACGAAGCCAATCATCCGCATCAAGTGGCTGATCAGACACTTCAAATTGGCGTGGGTTGAACTTGAGAAAACTCTTGATGTCTCCTCGCTTGGGAGGTGGAGGTAACGGAGCAAACTCATTCCTCCTCACGCTTTCCTCGAAGCGCTGCTGGTTCTGCTGCATAGTGCCCGAAGCATTTGCAATACTTGCCAAAGCAGCCCTGAGTTCAGGTGGTATATCCTCCTCAGAACGGCGTGGTGGTGCCATCCTGTGATTGATATAAAACACAAGTCAGTACTATAATGGAGAATGATAATAATCCAAAATAGTACCAAAATGGAATTAATCAAGATTAAGGAATGCAATTCACTGAGATGATATTAAAATATCAACAAAGTTCAAGGCAATTAGAAGATATTAAGCATAACACACACGACCGGACAAGGAGTGTGGTGCACAACTAACAAAGAAAAAAAATTCCGCAAATTTCGGCATTAAAACACCACTATATGCGCAAAACCACTTAACGAATCAAGATTAGTAACTCTACTAGTTCAATATACAAAAGCAAATGATAGAAGTAGTGGTATGGTCGTGACTCCATCCCGCACTCAAATCATTACTCCGCACATGAATCAGTAAAACACATATCCCAACACCTTCTTCTTAAGATGAACCTAAAGATTGGTAACTACGAAAAAAACACCCCAACAAGATAACGTCGGATAACAAAGAGTAAGATAGATCGCATCGGTATACAACGAATCAGAATAGATCGCGTTGGTTTACAAAGGCCTGTCGGTATGGAATGTACCAACAGTTGATAACCAAAAGGAAGATAGTGATAACATTTGGATGCAACAGATAGACAAAGAATTCACACACACACACAACCTATGGTACTACGGAACCCAGAACACGTGAATCCTAGTTTAAATTTTAGAAGAGGATTGAAAACGTTACACTTCCTTACCAGAAAAGGGTGGGTGGGTGGGTAAGAAGAAAAATGGAAGCAGTCCTACTCTCACGTTTTGTTTTTCCCTAGTATACATAACTACCAAAAATATTTGCTAGACTGACAACGACCATTTTGGCTGAGACCCTGAAGGGCGGGATGGCTCTGATACCAATTGTAACTACCTCGGTGAATTACGCTCTTAGTTAATGCCTGGATGAACGAAAGTGGTTAAAATAGTACGGTGGGGCCCATGGCCACTCACGGTAGACCTTTCGGCCGTCCTAACCACTTTCAGACAACGGGACAAGAACGAGCGGCGTAATCGGTAGGCGAAGGGATCAACTACATACACAAATGAGTATGTATGCAAGCCACATACAATAGTCCTCAGAGCCATTCCATCTAGAAGAAATAGAAATATAGCAACGCCATACGGCAAGATCCAAATGTCCTAGATAGATATAATAATTTAGGATAGCTCCTCATACATCACACATCAGAGTATCAGGCGGAAGCGGAAAACAAGATCCGAGTACGGATAAGAAGCAAATTGGCATAAGATGCCCCATAAATAAACACATCCCGCCCACGGATCTCACGAATCCCCGTTCCCGGAATCTCTACACTGAATGATCGTTGCCAACGTCATATGTCTCTTCCATCCAGTATCCATCTTGCGGGTACACCTGTTCATCTGAATCAAACAATTTATCGTGTGAGACCCTAGGGGTACTCAGCAAGTCTTTATGCCGCTAAAGGGGACACAACCTGGGGTGACGCAATTGCAGCAAAAGATAATACCTAACAATTATACAAATACTCGCTAACCATCCGCCTAACCAATGATAGACGGATGTCCGTGAATTAAGAACAACAGTTATAACACTATAATTAACAGATCCATCCTCCTCCTCGCTTACCAACGAGGAAGCGGACGAACAACCCCCATCATCCGTTGGCAGTTTTATTAACCATTCCATGAGTATTTCACTATTTACTAGTCAAGTACTTAGTCAATTTAAAAGCGGTACTTTAGTTATACTTGTCTATGATCGAGAAACTGTGCTCCAAGTCGTCCATAACCACGGACACGGCTTTTAGAAAGATTTACCCTGCAGGGGTGCACGAATAGCAACACACACTCGATCAACCTCGGAAAAACCAAATCAAAACCCAACGAGGCATTCACGACAAAGCAATCACAGGATTCAGTAATATTTCAGGGGGCCACCCCATTAAGCTACCCGCAACGAAGTTGGCCGGCTCCGAGACGGACCCAAGGTTTGCGCCAATGGCTGTAAACGACTGGGAACCCGAAAATGTGGCTGGGCTTGTCGATACCGCGAAAACACTCCGCAATTCTTAAATAGTACAGGTGCCCCTCGCACAATCTTAATAAAATAGTAACATGGCATAAGTACAGTATAGTAATAAAGCCCAAACTACTTTGTGGCCCCAAGAAATAAGAATGAATCAAGCTCTGGCTCAGGGAGGGTCCATAAGGCCTCCCGGATGTGGATAGTGCGAATAGTCAAGGAACAGGAATCAAGTACTCGGGGTCCTACGGGACACAAGTGAGCAGGAAAAACCAAATAGCAGATATTGCTCACCGGTGCCTCTTTCATTAGTTATTCCATTACTACTCAGGTTAAGTTGTTTAGGTACCTCGTTATTCATCAGACACTCACATACCCTACACATGCTTTTCTACGACTCACATGGCTCAAACAACTCCTGTAGTAATGGCTCATGGGATGGAGGAACAAGCTTCGGTGGGGTTTAAAAGTAAAGGCTATGCAGTACTTAGGATTCAATTTAATGCAATCGCGACTCAATGATGCAAGAATAAGATAGAGGCAATAGGTATTGTATGTATGCAAGCATGTGGTAGTGCTTGCCTGGCAGCTCAGTTGAAGCGAGAGATGGATCTGGGTAGCATATTAATTAATTAAGGGCAAGGGCATTTTAATGTAATTTTAATCATCTCGAAAATTTAAAGTGTTCAAAACATATTTTAAAGAGCATATTTGAATTCCTCACATTTTTCTGGCTCCAAAACATATATTACTTGTATTATTTGGATTTGTATTTTAAAAATTATTTAAATCTGATTTGAATTTGAATTTAAATCTATTTGGAAAAGGTTTAAATAAAAACAGACACTGGAAAATACTTTTCTTACTCAGTCAGATCCAGCCACAGCCACTGACGGGTGGGCCTTGCGCTGATTGGGCCTCGCGCGGGGAAAATCTTTTTTTCACCGCGTCTCGGTCTAGCCCGTGCGTCTGCGAGGTGGGCCCTCTGGCGCTGGCCCACGTGACAGTGGTGAAGACGGCAAAGGCTGACAGGTGGGGACTCGCTGGACTGCGGGTTACGGCACGAGAAAATTGGAGGGGTTTCCTGCAAGATGGCTAGGGCGACTGGCAGGTGGGGCAGGAGATACCGCGGGTTGAGATGAAAATAAAAAGAGGGGGCTTAATGAAAATCTACCACAGCCCTGGTACTGTTTCTCTTCTTCCGGTTCTGACGGCAAGTGTGCGCGTGGCGCTGAGCGGGGGATCGATCCCGGGACGCGGGCGTGCGCGCGGAGGGGGCTAACCGGTGCGGCTGGCCAAGGGGAGTTGGCAGGGAGGTGAGCGCGGCCTAGTTAGGGTGCTGCGCGGCGCGGGGAGGCTGCAGACAACGCGAGCTCTGGCGCACTACGGCCGTTCGACGAAACGATCGGCAGTGCTAGACGATGTCGGTGCAGCGGAGGTTGTCAGAGAGGGAGAGAGGCTCACCGCGGGCACGACGGCGGGCCCGGATCGGAGCGAGGAGCGGCGGAGCGATGAGATCGCTGGCACCCCGGATCTAGGGTTTGCTGCAGTGCGGCGAGGTACTGGCGGTGCTGGGGAGCTCCTCCTTCGCGTCAGCGTGTACGAGTCGGGGCAGGGGACGGTCCTCGGTCTTCTAGGCCACCTCCAGGTCGCGCTGATTGACTGGAACGACGGGGACGAGGTGGTGCTGGCGGCGACCGGCGGCAGGTGCTGGCGGCGACCGGCGGCAGGTGTTGTGGCCGGAGAGGAACAAGGAGAAGAGGAGGGGCAGCTCGGGGAAGATCTGGAGAGCCAGAAGAGTCGTGTGGGCGGAGGAAAAAGGAGGGAGAGGGAGGAGGCCAGCTGTGGCAGGGGGTAGATAAAGGTGGCCTCGGTGCCACCTTTTTCTTCTCCTCACGTGCTAGCTCGAGCTGGGGCTCGACCTGGGAGCTGGTAGGCACGGCAGGGGCTGCAGGTGGGGCTGGGTCGAGAGAGAGGGGCAGGCAGGTGGGGCTAGCTCGGCCGGTGGAGAAAAGAGAGAAAGAAGAGGGGGTTGCTCGGCTAGGTAGATGGGGCTCGGGTTAGGGCTTTGCTAGGGTTAGGGAGAGGAGTGGCTGGGGTGTGGGCCAGGGAGAGACAGGGGCTTGGCATGGTGGTCATGCTAGAGAGAGAGAGAGAGGCTTAGGGTTTAGGGGAAAAATAGGGTTATGAGGAGAAAAATAAAGAGAGTAGCTAGGTTAGATTTTATTAGGTTTTTAAATTGTTAAAACTTGTGCAAAAGGTTAACCCAAGTGTAACATGATGAGTGCTTGAATTATCATGAGATGAAAGGGCAAGAGAATTCCAAGAAAATAAAAAGAAAGGAATGATGGAATAGGCCTCATATGGTGCATGCATGGAGAAATAAAAATAAGAGAAAATGATGTGGGTGAGGATATGGGGGTGGTGGAATGGAAGGAGATGGTTTTTCCAAAGATAGGATCCATTAAATCCAAAGAAAAACCAATGGAGTAAAAAGGTGGTGAAGAGGCTTGCATGGCCCATGCAAAAATAATAATGCCATTATTTATTTTGTGAAAACAATAATAATATGATGGCATTATTCTTATGTATCTCCCATAAGTGGAATATAGCCAAGCAAAGGAATTTAAAGGACTAGATCCACCCTATTGCCCATGATCTAGATAAAACCAAAATAAAGACAACAAGCTCATGAACTAGTAGGATGGTGGAATTATAAAGTGGTGAAAAGAGAGAGATGATGGAATTGAATTAAAATATATGCCCCCAACTCAACTTGGGCATTTCGACAATATATCAATAGCCAAATACAATATCAAGAGGCAAATACAATTAATAATGCATGTGAGAGAAGAACCAAAAGAAAAAGGGTTTTATATGATGCTCAAATGCAAGGTGGCATGATGACATGAGCATGATATAATTATGATGCAACAATAATATATATGAAGTAGCCAATATCTTACTAGGACAAGTAGCATTACAATTGTTAGCCAATTGGGATGCTACATTAGTCATGCCGTTTGGTCTTACTAATGCACCTATTACTTTCATGCGTTTGATGAATCATGTTTTAAGAGAGTTTATTGGTCGTTTTGTGGTTGTTTACTTTGATGATATACTTATATACAGCCACACCGAATCTGAACATTACACTCAAATTAGACAAGTTTTGCAAGTGTTACGTGATAATAAACTTTATGCTAATCTTGAGAAGTGTACATTTGCAAAAGATAAGGTCATATTCGTAGGATTTCTTGTTTCTAAACATGGTGAAAGGGTAATTGCCCCTATGTGTGGTTTTGGTGATTAATGACAATCCCTATGGACTAATGTTTTCATTGAGTTTATATGAAGGAATATTCCATAGGTCATGCTTGTAGTCCATATGTTGGATTCAAGTATGGATGCCATGAAGATAAAGATATACCTTGAGTTTTGGCATCAAGATCATCAAATTGAAGAGAAGAATATGATATGTTCAAGATCTTGAGAGTGTGATCTCAATAGAAGAATTCAAGATATGGCTCTAAGCCGGTGTCATGATAGCCTCATTAGTTGAGCTATGGTTGACTAAGTTTAGAGCATGTAATCAAATGAAGAATTCTTTATGTACCTCAAGATATTGAGATGGAGCATGAGAAGATACTTGGTTGACCAATACAAAGAGTGAAGAGTGATTTCAAGTTGGTCAACACATGAAGCATAAAGAATGTACCACATGGATCTTATGGTATGGTAAGCCTTGTCATTTATGCATCATAAACTAACCCATTATATATGTGCCTTTGCGTTTTCCATATGGGATAGGTATCTTTCCATGGGAATGCTTCAAAATTGAAGATGTCATATAGCCCATGAGAGGATGACATCAAGTGGTGATCGTCATCAAAGTTTGAGAAGGGCAAGTTCAAGATAAGCAACTCGAGAAGATCATTTGCTTGAAGATTTCCATCCATATTGGTGATAATGGGCATGTAAAGATGTGTCTTAATGAAGCTATCCCATAGTGGTGTATGGGGGAGCATATTACGAGTCTTCACGAAGCATCAATGATCAAGTGATGCATTCCGGCTTGGATGGAGCTTGAAGCGTTGTCATCAAGATCAAGAGGGATGCGCAAGGCAAAGGTATGGCCTTTCTAGGTTTTCCTTTTACCGGTCTCTAGGTTTTCCTTTTACAATGATCAACTTGATCACATTCTCTTAGGGAGCTCAATCCTTTGCATACTTTGCATCTTCCTATTTTGTTGCTTCTTGGTATTTTTTTCTATGTGAGGTTCTTGAGCTTGTTGCTAGCTCTTCAACAAGCCCAAGTTCAACGAAAACGGAATTCGTATGCATCTTATATGGAGTTTTCGAGTTTGAAGGTTTTACCGGTTCTTCTTATAGGGAGGCTCCATAATTTTCCTCATTTGGTTCTATCTTCCTTTGTTGTACTATGATGTTTTCATGCACCATATTGTAGAGCTTGTTATCCTCGTCAAAACAAGCCTAAGATCATCGAAATCGGAGTCCGGATGCAAAAGTTATTGCGTTTTTCGTGAAGTCGGTTTCATCCCAGTTGTGGATCCGGTTCAACCGAGCCCCACACCGGACGGTCCGGTTCCAGCTCCGGTAGACCGGATCTCAGACCGAATTTTTCGGTTTTCGCGACCGAGTCTATTCCGGGTTGACAAACTGAGATATTTCGGTTTGTAGGTCGGTCCTCCGGCCTAGGGACCGAGTTTCCTGGTTCTGGGGCCGGTCCAACCGACTTTGGAATCGAGTTTTCGCTATTTTCTCTCCAACGGCCATATTTGCTTTTCCCTATAAAAGGGGGTTCTTCCCCCAACGTTTTTGGGTGTTCTTGAGCCTGAAATTGACCTCCATTGTTGACCCTCTTGAGCTTGCTTCCTCTCTCTTCCCTCCTATGATTCTTGCATCTTTTTGAGGGCTTTGGAAGAGGAGATCTAGATCTATAATCCCCACCAATCAATTCCTCCTCTAAGTGAGGGGAACCCATTGGATCTAGATCTTGAAGTAATTAGTTGACTTCCACCATTGTTCTTCCTCTCTAATTTCTCCCTAGCACTTGTTGCTTTGGTGGGATTTGAGAGTGAGGGATTTGAACACCCTTGTTGTTCTTGCTTTGCATTCTTGCATAAGTGTTGAGCTCTCCACTACGATTTGTTCTAGTGAGAGACCGTGAGTTTGTTGCTCTTGGAGGGTGACCTCCTAGTTGGCTTGGCGGTTGGTGCCACGGTGACCTCTTCGTGGAAGATTGTGAAGAGACCCGGGCTTCTCCTTCGTGGAGCTTGTGAAGTAGTTGTGGAGCTTGCCATCTCCGGAGTGGAGGAAAAGCTAGCCATAAGGAAAGGGCCTATACCTTCGTGGGATAGACTCGGAGAAGAAGGTGAGCCTTCGTGGCGTTGGGAAATCCTTCGTGGAATCCCACACCTCTCCAACGTGACGTACCTTACTTGTAAGGGAACATGGGAATACATCTTTGTCTCCGCGTGCCTCGGTTATCTCTATACCCGAGCTTACTTTCCTTGTGATAGCCATCGAGCTTGAAGTACTTATCTTGCCTATCACTTGTGGTATATTTATCTTGTGCTATCTTGCTTAGCTTATCTTGTTGTTGGTGCACTTAGTTGAGCCTAGTGTATTTAGGTCTTGTGCTTGTAAAATAAACGTTAGTTTAATTCCGCATTATATCAAGCCAAAACCGTAATAGTTTTCAAATTGCCTATTCACCCCCCCCTCTAGGCGACATCTCTATCCTTTCAATTGGTATCAGAGAAAGGTCTCTCCTTGTTTAGGCTTCACCGCCAAGAGTGTAAAGAGTTCGGCTAGTAGTATAGTACACAATTATCTTTGATGGCACAAATTATATTTTGTGGAGAAATTGCTTGCTTTGTAATCTTCGGACCTTGTGTCCAAATATTGAGCGATTTCTAGATGTAGGTTTTTCTCCTCCGATGGATCCTCAAAATCTATCTTTATAGGATGAGAAAAATTTACATCTCGAAGCTCAAGTATCTAATGAGCTTATTTTCTCCTTGAGCCTCATAGTTAATTTGTTCTTGACAAATGTAAAGCGCAAGTCATCTCATGAGATGTGGACCAAGCTTAAAGAAATATTTGGTGGGTCCATTTCTCATAGGGTCGGTGGTATCTCCGAGGAGCTCTCTTCTCCTTCACATCATGAAGAGCTCCAAGTGGCTTCCACCTCCGGCCGCGATGAGATTTCAATTCCCTCCACTTCACCTACATGTGACAAGTCACAAGGTAATGTCATGGTGAGTGGAGAAATCATATGTAATGATGGTAGTGGTTCTCTTTACACCAATGATTCATGTTCTATAATTGTTAATGGTGTAGAGAGTTTGGACTTAAGCACTTCTTGCAACGATAGTTATTTATCCCCTTGTATTGCTAGTCCTTGCATATTGTCTAGAAATTATTTGAGTACTAGTATAGATGATATGCTCGATTTGTCTTGTTCCAATAAACAAAATTCTTCTATTTCCTCTAGTTGTGTATCTAATAATGTAGAGGAAATCAAATACCCTATGGAGCAAGACACGATCATGAATGAAGATTCAAGAATATCCTCATATTCATTCTCCCGTGCTCACATGTGCCTTATGGCAAGAGGATCAAAGGTATCTCCTACTTTGGATCCCAAGATATCTTCTCTAGATAATAGCAATGATAATGATGATAGTGATGATGACCTTGATGAGGATACTAGTGCTCTTGTGCTTGAGTTAACTTTTTTGTGTACCTCTCTTCGTGGTAATAATAAGGCCGTTGCTTGTCTCAAACATGTTATGGACACCATAACTAAACAAACGGAAACCATAGAGGAGTTGGATTTCCAACTTGATGATGGGAGTCGTAGATTCCATCTCCTTAAGAAAGAGCTTGCCAAGGAGAAGCACACTAATTGTCTCCTCACACAAAAAATTGAATCTTATGAGCTTGAAAATGAAAATTTTATTAATGATGCTAGTGCTACTAACTCTAATTCTTGTGAAGCATCTATGTTAAAGGAGAATGTTGAGCTAAGGGCTCAACTTGAGTTCCTAACTAGCAAGTATAGGAAATTGGAAGAGAGTCATGAAATGCTCTGGAGCTCTCATAATGATCTTCTAATCTCCTATGATGGGCTAAAATTAGCTCGTGAGGCAAGTATCACTAAGGTAACATCTTGTGAGCCTCTTTTGGACATTAGCACAACTTCTAATCAAAATTATATTTTGCCATGTGCTAGTCCTAGTGATCCTTCTAGACATACTAGTGAAGCCCAATCTCAACCTCAAGTTGAAGCTAGCCACTTCCCAAGAAGAATCAAGATAAGGCTCCCCAAGACAAGAAATCAATAAAGAAGAGAAAGGGGATCACTTGTTGCTACATATGTCGTGAGAAGGGACACTTGGCCTCTTCATGTTCAAACGGTACCTTATCTAACCCTATCATTATTGATGATGATTATTCTCTTGGGAAGGATAAGAATGGCAATGTGTTTGCGAAGTTTGTTGGAACTCAAAGTGGTGTTAAGAAAAGAACCATTTGGGTTGCCAAGCCTATTGTGACTAACTTCTTAGGACCCAACTTGGTTGGGGACCAACAAGCTCAAACTTGATCAATAGGTGTTATTGGAGGGCATTGGAGACTTGGCTAACTCATGAATAATTAAGGGATCTTCATATACTATATTTTATAGAGCCAAGTTATAAGGATTATCATCTCCCTACCATATACCCAATGTGCCTCTTTGCGGTAACTCAAACTCAACTCTTTTATATTGTAAGTTACTTGCCCCTTTACATGTTTTGGTTTTGTACCAAGTATGGGTTTGTATTTGTTGTGCCTAATGCATGCTTATTTTGTGTATTCAAGTATGTCTATGTGTTTGGCACATCATTTACTTGTGTGTTTTGCTTTGAGCCTCTAATGCATCTTGATGATATCTTTTTTGGCTCTTTTCGAGTGGTTAATGGAACATCCCATTTTGGGGGAGTGATATGCCTCGCGCATCTCTCAAACCTTAAAATGTGTGTACATGAGTACTACCACTTATTATTGATATTGCAAGCTTATATAGTCACTATGTGGTGTGTCATACTCATGAGAAATTCAAATTCTAAATGTCCATTAATTATCTCTAGTCGAGGTTGTTTTTCCTCTTATTAAGAAAAATTGAATACCACATTATGGGGGAGTAATATGCTTCTTTTGCATATCATAATCCTAGGAAATGTGAAAATATGAGGTGGTGCCACTTAGAGTTGATATTGTTGATTATCTTGTATCTAGGTGGCATGTTAGCTCAAACAAGGTCCTAATTTTTGTTAGAAGCTTTTATTGCTCGTATTTTCGGTCTTTGCTTGAGTAAGAAATTCTTGGTGTGGCCTTCCTCAAATGCATATATCTATATCTTATTTGGGAGACCATTTCTTCAAGTTATTCTAATCATTGCTTTGCATGATTGTGTGACTAGTCAAAGCTATCAAGAATCTCTATCTTTGCATAGTGCTTAATCTTTTTATTCCTATCCTATGCTTTTTATTGTGAAGATTATCTTTAATATCCGTGCAATATACCACCGAAAATAAATTCCAATACACTCATTGTCTTTGACAATTGATATACTTTGGTGTGGTAGCATTTGTGGATCATCTTCACCTTGGTTTTCACCTCTTATTGCCTTTTTTTCTTTCCAAAAATTGTTGTGGCTCCCATTGTCTTCCTTGGCTTTTTAACATCTCTTTGATGGTGTTTTTGATTATTATCAAATGTGTTTTTAGTGGAAGACAAACCTTTTCTTCTCGGAACCTCATGCCATTGTGAAAAGTGTTAAGGGTTTGGTTTATTTGTTGAAACCTTGCTCTTTTGGGAGTTTGTTATCTCATTCTTTCTTCTCTGTGTTATTTGCTTGAATGAGATAAATCTTTGAGCATTTGTGTTTTTATCCCATCTTTTATGCTCAATAGTTTTTGCTTGGTTCATTTGTTGAACTTTGTTGAACAAATCTTGTGTTGATTTGATTCTTTGATATAGTTTGGACAACAAATGTGTTTTGTCACACCTTGTATGCCTTCTTGAATATTTTGGTGTTTTGTCCAAATTATATATTCATTGGTTCTTGAAAGTATCGTGCATGCATGTTTACTAAATGTATGGCTCTAAGCCGGTGTCATGATAGCCTCATTAGTTGAGCTATGGTTGACTAAGATTTAGAGCATGTAATCAAATGAAGAATTCTTTATGTACCTCAAGATATTGAGATGGAGCATGAGAAGATACTTGGTTGACCAATACAAAGAGTGAAGAGTGATTTCAAGTTGGTCAACACATGAAGCATAAAGAATGTACCACATGGATCTTGTGGTATGGTAAGCCTTGTCATTTATGCATCATGAACTAACCCATTATATATGTGCCTTTGCGTTTTCCATATGGGATAGGTATCTTTCCATGGGAATGCTTCAAAAGTGAAGATGTCATATAGCCCATGAGAGGATGGCATCAAGTGGTGATCATCATCAAAGTTTGAGAAGGGCAAGTTCAAGATAAGCAACTCGAGAAGATCATTTGCTTGAAGATTTCCATCCATATTGGTGATAATGGGCATGTAAAGATGTGTCTTAATGAAGCTATCCCATAGTGGTGTATGGGGGAGCATATTACGAGTCTTCACGAAGCATCAATGATCAAGTGATGCATTCCGGCTTGGATGGAGCTTGAAGCGTTGTCATCAAGATCAAGCGGGATGCGCAAGGCAAAGGTATGGCCTTGCTAGGTTTTCCTTTTACCGGTCTCAAGGTGGTTGTTGGGAGACCGGGTAATAGGATAGATAGCCGCACTATCAAGAGGGGCTTTCGGTTGGGTAACTTGATCACATTGTCTTAGGGAGCTCAATCCTTTGCATACTTTGCATCTTCCTATTTTGTTGCTTCTTGGTATTTTCTCTATGTGAGGTTCTTGAGCTTGTTGCTAGCTCTTCAACAAGCCCAAGTTCAACGAAAACGGAATTCGTATGCATCTTATATGGCGTTTTCGAGTTTCAAGGTTTTACCGGTTCTTCTTATAGGGAGGCTCCATACCTTTCCTCATTTGGTTCTATCTTCCTTTGTTGTACTATGATGTTTTCATGCACCATATTGTAGAGCTTGTTATCCTCGTCAAAACAAGCCTAAGATCATCGAAATCGGAGTCCGGATGCAAAAGTTATTGCGTTTTTCGTGAAGTCGGTTTCATCCCGGTTGTGGATCCGGTTCAACCGAGCCCCACACCGGACGGTCCGGTTCCAGCTCCGGTAGACCGGATCTCAGACCGAATTTTTCGGTTTTCGCGACCGAGTCTATTCCGGGTTGACAAACTGAGATATTTCGGTTTGTAGGTCGGTCCTCCGGCCTAGGGACCGAGTTTCCTGGTTCTGGGGCCGGTCCAACCGACTTTGGAACCGAGTTTTCGCTATTTTCTCTCTAACGGCCATATTTGCTTTTCCCTATAAAAGGGGGTTCTTCCCCCAACGTTTTTGGGTGTTCTTGAGCCCGAAATTGACCTCCATTGTTGACCCTCTTGAGCTTGCTTCCTCTCTCTTTCCTCCTATGATTCTTGCATCTTTTTGAGGGCTTTGGAAGAGGAGATCTAGATTTATAATCCCCACCAATCAATTCCTCCTCTAAGTGAGGGGAACCCATTGGATCTAGATCTTGAAGTAATTAGTTGACTTCCACCATTGTTCTTCCTCTCTAATTTCTCCCTAGCACTTGTTGCTTTGGTGGGATTTGAGAGTGAGGGATTTGAACACCCTTGGTGTTCTTGCTTTGCATTCTTGCATAAGTGTTGAGCTCTCCACTACAATTTGTTCTAGTGAGAGACCGTGAGTTTGTTGCTCTTGGAGGGTGACCTCCTAGTTGGCTTGGCGGTTGGTGCCACGGTGACCTCTTCGTGGAAGATTGTGAAGAGACCCGGGCTTCTCCTTCGTGGAGCTTGTGAAGTGGTTGTGGAGCTTTCCATCTCCGGAGTGGAGGAAAAGCTAGCCATAAGGAAAGGGCCTATACCTTCGTGGGATAGACTCGGAGAAGAAGGTGAGCCTTCGTGGCGTTGGGAAATCCTTCGTGGAATCCCACACCTCTCCAACGTGACGTACCTTACTTGTAAGGGAACACGGGAATACATCTTCGTCTCCGCGTGCCTCGGTTATCTCTATACCCGAGCTTACTTTCCTTGTGATAGCCATTGAGCTTGAAGTACTTATCTTGCCTATCACTTGTGGTATATTTATCTTGTGCTATCTTGCTTAGCTTATCTTGTTGTTGGTGCACTTAGTTGAGCCTAGTGTATTTAGGTTTTGTGCTTGTAAAATAAACGTTAGTTTAATTCCGCATTCTATCAAGCCAAAACCTTAATAGTTTTAAAATTGCCTATTCACCCCCCCTCTAGGCGACATCTCTATCCTTTCACATGGAGTAGAGGTAGATCAATCTAAAATTGAATCAATTCAGAATTGGCCTACTCCAATGAATGTTAGTCAAGTGCGTAGTTTCCACGGTCTCGCTGGTTTCTATAGGCGCTTTGTGAAAGATTTTAGCACCATTGTTGCACCATTAAATTATTTGACAAAGAAAGGTGTTCCTTTTGTATGGGGCGCGGCCCAAGACATTGCATTTGATACATTAAAACGTTTGCTTACTTCTGCACCATTACATGCTTTACCTGATTTTTCGAAGCAATTTGAAGTTGAATGTGATGCTAGTGGTATAGGCATAGGTGGCATTTTGATGCAAGAGGGTCGGCCTATAGCTTATTTTTCTGATAAATTGACTGGTGCTCATTTGAATTATTCTATCTATGATAAAGAATTGTATGCACCTGTTAGAGTACTTGAGGTTTGGCAACATTATTTGTGGCCAAAGGAATTCATCATACATTCTGATCTTGAAGCATTGAAATACTTGAAAGCTCAATCAAACTTGCATAGAAGATTAGCTAAATGGGTTGAGTTCATTGAGTCATTTCCTTACATCATTAACTATAAGAAGGGAAAAGAGAACGTTGTTGCTGATACTCTATCTAGGAAGAACATGCTATTAACCAATCTTGATGTTAAAATTCCTGGATTAGAAGCTATTTGTGCACTTTATGCAACTGACCTTGATTTTGCTGAACCATATCATTTGTGTGCTCTTAGAAACGCATGGGATAAGTATCATATACATGATGGATATTTGTTTCGAGCTAACAAACTATGTATTCCAGAATCGTCGTTGCGTTTGTTCTTAGTGCAGGAATCACATGCTGGTGGTTTGATGGGTCACTTTGGGTGTGAGAAGACGTTGCTCATGCTTGCTGATCACTTTTATTGGCCCAAGATGAGGCGTGATGTGTACAGATTTGTGAGCCGATGTATTACATGCCACAAGTTGAAATCTAAGCTGAAGCATCACGGTTTGTATACACCTCTCTCTGCACCGACTACTCCATGGGAAGACATTAGTATGGATTTTGTGCTAGGTCTACCTAAAACTCAGAGAGGTCATGATTCTATATTTGTGGTAGTGGATAGGTTCTCTAAGATGGCTCATTTTATTGCCTGCCACAAAAGCGACGATGCGTCGCATGTTGCTAACTTGTTTTTCAGGGACATCGTGAGATTACATGGAGTACCAAAGATGATTGTTTCTGACCGTGATGTGAAGTTCATGAGCTACTTTTGGAAGACCTTATGGGGAAAGCTAGGAACGAAGCTACTGTTTAGTAGTACATGTCATCCCCAAACAGATGGTCAAACGGAGGTGGTGAATCGAACATTGTCACAGCTGCTAAGGACCATGATTAAAAAAAATCTGCGGGAGTGGGAAGCGTGTTTGCCACATGTTGAGTTTGCTTACAACAGGGTTGTGCATTCAACTACTCAGCTTTGTCTTTTTGAGGTGGTGTATGGTTTCAAGCCATTGACGCCACTTGATATGTTGCCTCTGCCATTTCATGAGAGAGTTGATATGGAGGCATCAAAACGTGCTGATTATGTGAAGAAAATACATGAGAAGACTCGAGAGGCTATTGAGAAGAAAGGCAAGAACATTGCTGCTGCAAGGAATCAAGCAAGGAAAGAAGTGTTGTTCGAGCCTGGAGATATGGTTTGGGTGCATCTACGCAAGGATAGGTTCCCACTACTTCGAAAGTCAAAATTGAGGCCACGTGGTGTTGGTCCTTACAAGGTGTTAGCCAAGATTAATGATAACGCCTACTCGGTTAATATACCTATTGAGGAGTTTGGTGGAGTTAGCAACAGCTTCAACGTTGCTGATTTGTAACCATATGCTGGAGATGGCCTTGGAGCGTCGAGGTCGACGCCTTTTGAAGGGGGGAGATGATGAGGACATCCCTACAATTACACCTACCCCAATGACTACTAAAGATGCTACAACTGTTGCAAGAAAGGATCAGTCCAATGAGATTAGAATTGGACCTATTACAAGAGCTCGTGCTAAGCTACTGGAACAACAGGTGAATTTACTCCTAAACGAATCTGGTACTTTGATTGATGAGAACTTTATACTGCCTAAGTCTATGCATTTATGTATGATCAGGTTCGTTGGAGAAACAAGCATGACGCGAGGAGGAGAAGGGCTACAAGAGAAGCCCAACATGATGATCGCCCAAGGATGTGTGAGGGAGGAGCGGGAGGAAGGCACAAGAGAAGATCATCAATACGGAGGCAAAAAGATCTGCCACGACCGGAGTGTCCGGCCAGTTCCACCCGGACTGTCCGGCCTGGTCGAGAGGCAAACTGGCGTGGACATTCTGTCTGCCAGTTCGGAGACTACCCGGATACCACCCGGAAACTTCAAAGTTTCCGGCCAGACCGGACTGTCCGGCACACTCCACCCGGAGTGTCCGGCCGATTTCGACCGGAGTGTCCGCCCGCCGACCGAATCTGGTCCGAGTCGGTTTGTATTAGTTTGAGTCGTTTGCGTTTAGTTTCGGTTTCTGGCCGCCCCAGCTGCCCTTATAAGCCCTGGGATGACCCCTAGTTAGGGTTGAGACCACGTTAAAATATTTTGGAGTTGTTTCTTTCATAGAACCTCTGGAATTACCCTGTGTTCGAATCTACCAACTATAATTGAGTGTGATATGTTGTTCCATTGGGAATTAGTAGATTGCATACTACCGTTCGTGGTCACGGCTGCGTGCGCAAGAGCGTGGTGTTGTGAATATCCTACAAGGTTCGAGAGCTGTTGCATTGGCATCAGGGATCGAGCGGGAGAGTTCATAGCTACAGGCTAGTTATCTATCATCCACCATCATCACCGCCATCCGCTTACTGAGAAGATCGGGCCACCCCATATCATATGGGTACCAAGGTACCTCCTCTTCTCGCCCTCACGGCAAAGGACCTGCAGTTTCAGATGGTGATGAGGACTATGATGACGATGATGAGGATCAGGATATGGATGAGGAGGAGGAGGAGGATGATGACGAGGACTACTGATCCGTTGGGGCGCTAGCTTAGGTATTTTCCCTTTTTCGGTGTCTCGATGCCAAAGGGGGAGAAGACATTGTCATCAGGATTTGCATGGGCGTGGGCTTTGATTCTTATTTGCTATGTCGACTTTCGTATCTATTTGCCTTATGTTATTGCGAGACACTATTTGCTATTTGTGTGTGACTCTGTGGGTGCTCCTACATTATTGTAACTCGTGTGAGAACCATGTGTTTTATCCATGTTCTGCCTACTATGCTTGCTTTCCATGTTTATCTTTGTGCACATAGGCAGGGGGAGCATGTGAGCATGTCCATACTCTGTCATAAGTCATTGCAAACTATTTTTCATGCAAAATCACTAGTTGTCATCGAACACCAAAAATGGGGAGATTGAAAGGACATTTACTGTCATAATTACTTTTGGTGTTCGGTAACAACTAGTAGACCCTTTTTTACAGTTTGCTATTGTCTACAGTTGATATTTTACAAAGTGAAAAGGACAATTGGCCTGCGGAACATTCCCTGCATAGTTACTTGTCTCTTGGGAATTCCAGACCGGAGTCTACGGTCTACCAAGACCAGAGTCTCCAGTGTGGTCCGGAGTTTCCCCAGGAGTCTCCGTAGGGGGCTTTTGTTTTCCTGCCTGGGTCCGCCAGAGAGGTGGTCCGGAGCTTGGACCGGAGGAAGGTCTAGAGTCTCCGGTCCGTGCCTCAGACCGGAGTCTCCGGTGTAGAGGAACCGGAGTCTCCGGTCCACTTGGCTCACAAGTGGGCTAGGTCATTCTGTTTGACGGTCCGGAGGCTGGTCCGGAGATTGACCGGAGTCTCTGGTGTAGACCGGAGTCTCTGGTCTGACTCTTCTCCAACGGTCAGAAAACGGTTCACTGGTGCTAAGGGTTATAAATAGAGGACCTTATCCCCTTCCTCCAGCCGCTCGTCCACCTCAAGAACACCATGTCTATTTGAGCCACCAAATCAAAAAGATCTCTTCATCCAACCATCCAAAGTCATTGATCTTTGGAGAATCGAAGGAGGAGGCCTTGATCTACATCTTCTCCAAGAGAGATCTTCATTTCCCCCTCATTCACTTGAGGGCCCCCAAGCTCTAGTGTTTCTTTGGAAACCCTAGGTTTTGATTTGGTTCTTACAAGCTTGTCTTTGATTGTTTGACAGCTTGCTTGTATTTGCGAGCCTCCAATTAAGTTGTGGATGTGTGTCCCGAACTTGTTGTAAAGGTGTCGGCTTCTACCTCGAAGGTTGCCATATAGTGGAAGAAGTGAATCGAACCCCTTGGGGTGAGGTTCATCGGAGAACAAGGGAGGCCTCTCGTGGCGTTGATGGTTTGATACCACCCCCTCTCCAAACGTAGACGTGCTTCCCCTCAAAAGGAAGGAACTACGGGAAACAAATCCTTGTGTCTCCGAGCGCTCCGCTTTGGTTACTTCTATCCTTTACCGCACTTTACTTTCTAGTTCTTGCTTAGTTCTTGTGCTAGGTTGTCATATAGGTAAATTCACCTTAGTTGCATAATCTAGATAATTTACCTTTTGTGTCAAACCTTAATTTGAAAAAGAGTAAAATTTGGAGTAGCACCTATTCACCCCCCCCCCCTCTAGGTGCCCATACGATCCTTTCATCACCGGCGTGGAAGACAAAACGGGTGGCAGCGGATCTTAGAGCGATGGTCGGGGCGACGACAGACTGTCGAAGGTGGGGCTTTGGGCATGGCGGGGTGGCAAAAGACGGCACGGGAGCGGCGCTGACCATGGGTGGTGGTGGTTTGGTCAATGTCGGCGGCGAGGGTGATGGTGGTGGCAGATTCCGGTGGCAATGAGGCAATGTTGTCCATCTCCCTCCTCTCAAGCAGTGCATGGCAACTTTCTCCCTCCTCTCTGGTGATGACGGCAACGATCCTGTTTCCCTCCCCTCCCATCCTCCTGTTCCGACAAGAAGAGGCACCCGTAGGCTGTTGGAATTCCGACCGTGCCCACGAGTGCCTGTAATCTAGCAGACCCCTCTCACTGGTACCATTTGGCATTGTTTGGTGCGAAGCTGAGATGCAATTTTGTCGATCAATATAGTACTACAGATAGTAGAAAAAATAGAAAGCGCTCAAATTATTAGATGACTTCTTCGAAGGCACTCAAACAGAACTTCGACTACTGCTACCTCCGTTCCATATTAACTGTGCCAGATACGCGCCCAAAGGTTGTTCTCAGATGGAAAGTGCAATCCAATTTTGTCGATCAATATAGTACTACAGATAGTAGAAAAAATAGAAAGCGCTCAAATTATTAGATGACTTCTTCGAAGGCACTCAAACAGAACTTCGACTACTACTACCTCCGTTCCATATTAACTGTGCCAGATACGTGCCCAAAGGTTGTTCTCAGATGGAAAGTGCAATCCAATGGAATAGAGTTAACTCGACAAGACCCTCTTTTCTTTCAGTGAGAGGAACACATTCTGCTGTTGCTTCCAATAAGTTGCCCGTACAATATTATTCGTAAGAACCCCACATGGGGAAGATTATGTCGAAAAACATGTTTATCATGTGATTCTACAGAAAAGGGGAAAACATAGAACTGCTCTCACCCGCAAAATGGATCCTCAAATGAATCCAGTATTTTGTTTACTCTTCAGGCTGATCGGATGGAAGCCATTCTAGAGTGTTGCCACTAGACATGGGCACAATCACCCCTGCACCGTATGGATAAGTTGTAGGGACTTTCCATCCGCTCCTTCTCAGAACAATCTTCGAATTATTCCTTGGGAGACCATAAAAATCTGGCCCATTGAAGCTTGTAAACGCCTCTAGCTTATCAAGAGCACCAGCCTGAAACATGAAAAAATATGTTTTAGGAAATTCTAACATTTTAGTGTATGTATTTTTTTTACCTGTACGATTGTGATAGCTTTATGTAGCAGAGGTCGTTATAACTGTAGTTTCTGATACACTGGTAATAATCCAAACAAAATACTTGAACAACAAAAAAGAAACGAGAGAGCGACAGGGAAAAAAAAGATATTACCTGTTCAAATACCTTCGCATAAAGAGAAAGAGCGACAGGGGCGCTATATATTCCTGCACAACCACAGGAACACTCCTTCATCCGTTTATCATGGGGAGCACTGTCAGTACCAAGAAAGTACTGTCTGCTCCCACTTGTTACAGCAGAAACAATAGCTTGTCCTGAGGTACAAGATTCAGAAACTGTAAGGAGACACTGGATGTTGTAGAAAGAAGAAAAAGGAAATGGAGCATATTTTCTAAGTACCATGCACAACACTAGTGATATCCTCCAAATGAAGGAGGTATAGTATTATGATAAAAGAACGCAGGAACACCATGTTCATATATTCGAAATTGTAATGCTGGGTAAAAGCCGACTCTAATCATCACAAGGAAAATAATAATAATCAGGAAGAGCAATGATATAAATCTAGTTTTTACTGCTGAAGGAGTATCCAAGTTAAAGCTTTATAAAATAGATGTCTTAATATGACAATAAGAAATGGGTAGGATGTTTGGCAGAAATAGAGACACGAGGGTTAGGACATGAGAGTGAGCAGATCATACTGTGAGTTTCTCTCTTCAGTACCGGCAAGCAGTAATTGTGAGGCTGTAAACCACCCTGAAACAAGGCATTCCTGTTGAGAAGTAGATGCTGTGGAGTAACCGTTGCCGCAACATGACCTAAGAGCACAAAAATGTAACAAACATATATAAGAGCAAACAGAAGTATTAAGGCCATTGTAGTAGCACACACCTTCTTTGCATGATTCTACAAAGTTCACGGCATCCATTGTAGTGATATGTTCCATAACAATTTTCAGCTGGGGAAGTTTTTGTACAAGCGGTGCTAATATTCTCTCAATGAAAACCTTCTCGCGGTCAAAGGTGTCAACGTGAGGATCTGTGACTTCTCCATGAACCTGAAAGAAATGAAAAACAGCCATAAAGGTGTCTGACCGTGCAAGAGCCAATATTACTAACTTGACACAAAATCTTCTGATAACTCAAGTATTGTCAAGGCAACAAATGACAACCTCATTTAACACCTGAAGTAAAACTAGAGACTAAGTTGGCAGATGGACCTAAACTTTGAGGCGCATGTAGGAAGAAGAGCAACAACTACTTACGAGTAAAGGCATTTCCTGCCTGACCATCTCTTCAAGGACAGGCAGGCATTTCCCCAATATATCAGTTACACCGTCTTGGGAGTTTGTGGTTGCTCCAGCAGGATACAACTTGACAGCGAAAACCACACCACTCTTTCCTACAAACCAACACAACAAACATGGCATGAAACATTGCGATCTACCATTTCATAATTTCAAGACTGAAATAGGAACATAATAACAGTTACAAGATGACACGAAATATTAAGCGAAGTACTGTAAGTCTGTAAGCACATCAAACCAAGTATATTCTAGCTTCTAACGTACTAGTATAAACTAACAATGTGGTGACAGACTCATTGAGCAAATGCACATCAATACTAACCAATAGTGTTTGCTAGTTGGGAGCCGACAGATGCATATAGTTGATAATACGACACACAAGACACAACCATGAAGTACATGCAGTAACAAACAGCTAAATAACCTATTGAGGTAGGGAGAGTCCTTACTCGCGATCTTGATTTCCTCCGGGCTAGTGGTGTCCGTGAGGTAGAGCGTCATGAGAGGCGTGAAGCTACTCCCAGGTGGCAGTGCCCTCAGGATCTCCTCCCTGTACTCCAACGCGCGTGCCGTTGTTGTAACCGGTGGCTTCAGGTTGGGCATGATGATGGCTCTCTGAAAATGCCTCGCGCTGCCACAGAGCATACATCGAAAGTACAAAAACACAGTTCAGGCATTGCGCCAAACACTTTGCGTGCATTACTGAAACTAGCAAGTGGAAGTGGCATAGCGAACCTGTGGGGAAGCACAGCGGCCAGCACTTCGCCGTCGCGGAGGTGAAGGTGCCAGTCGTCGGGACGCGTGATAGTAAGCTGCTGCTGCGGCGGCGACAAAACCGAGGAGGCCATGGCGCTCGCCCTCGTGCTCAGGCGGTGGGAGAAAGGATGGATTCGGACCCGGTGTGGAGGCGACGGCCGCAGCAATGAGACCAAAGGCTTCCGATGCGGGTGCGCCGAGACGGTGGTGGTGATCGCGACCTGCATTGACTTCGCTTCCGTATTCTGTTTATTTATCTTCCTTCGCGAGCGGCGTGGAGCAGCGGGACAGCGGGAGCGATGGGCAAGAACAGAAGAAGAGCTCGTGTTCTCTGGGCTGTTCTAGGTACGATAAGGCCCCGCTTGTGGCCTTGTGGGCTTATTGGGTCTATCAGAGCTTCTCAAATCTCAGGTGTTTTCATATACTGCGTACAAAAAAATCCGCGACACTTATTATGGCTGAAAAGAGTACTAAAATAATTTGAGAACTAGAATTGGACTTCCATTTCATATAATACTTACAAGAACCCCTAAAAAAATATATAATACTTACAAGAGATTTTTTCGAAAAGAATAGTACGTGAGCATAGCTAGGGTTGAAAACGGAACGAAAACGGTCGAAAATATACGTTATCGTTTTCGTTTTCTCTCGTGTCACCGGAATCGGAAACGAAATAGAAAACTCCGAAAACAAGCACGGAATCGGAAACGAAACGAAAAACTCCGGAAACGAACATAGAATTAGAAATCAATAAAAACGGATATGATTTGAAAACAGACACTTGTCGGAGTATAGTAGTAGTGTAATTTTATGGTGCGTAGACTAAAAGTAACGTATAACAGACAGAATATGTCACAATTTCGAAAAGCGGCAATTAAACATAAAGTAACAAATATAATTCAACACTTCGACAAGCACATAAGTTCACATAAATAGTTTCGCATAAACGCTAAGACACACTCTTGATTATTATGTTGCCTGAGCCGGTTCCATGTATTACGTAGACCCTTCATATATTCTATGCTTAGCAAGAGTAAGAGAAATCACTAAAATAAAGTACTATTTCGTATGTGGGTCTAATTGCTTATATTTCAAGAAAGTTTCTCTATTTGTTTATCCGTAATTTTCTTACCGTTTTCGTTTCTGTCGAAAATGGCTCCCTCATTTCCTTTTTCTGTTTCCGTTTGGAATATTCCGTTTCCGTTCCTTTTTCGTAAAATGTCGTTTCCGTTTCCGCTTTTGCTCTCTATTTTCTTTTTCTTTGAAAATAGACGAAATTTTTTCTTACCATTCTCAACCTATTTTCTTACCGTTCTCAACCCTAAGCATAGCTCACGTCTTTTTTGGGACGCCCTTCGACTTCAATATTAACAGAAAAATAGGTACTATACTAAGGAAAAGTGTTGTCGCCCACATGGCCCCCTTTCTCTCAGTGCCAGCACCTAGAAAATCTCTGTCACCCCGCCGTGATCTACCTCTGATCATTTCTGCTCCGTCATACATCCCTGACATCCTCCACCCCTCACCATTCCCTGCAGTCGGCGCCCTTATGTCATGCTGCCATGGATGGCCTCAGGGTGGTCTTGAGTTATAGCTAACTCAAGCTTGAAATCGGTGACTTCCACCAAGTGAACTAGAGGGAAACAAAAAGACTATACCATGGGGATAAGTCCATGCTAATAAGGCACCGATGGGTACCTACGAGCTGGATTCGCTGTCGGCGAGCCCGATCTTGCGAAATCGGTGCTCTAGCAAAAGGTTGGATTTTATTGATTTTTAATGTTCCATGAGTGTTTTTAAATGTTTTTTGCCACGAACACATGAGTGATATGTTGCACGATTCTGGCTTGTTGCAAATCTTTCCTCAATGTTCCAGATGTCATCGTGAATAGTTGCGGACACTGTTCTCTCATACTGCATACACGGGTGATTTTTCGAGGATTTTGCTCCGAGGGATGTGATTTGCTACGGCTAGTGGAGATTTGTTGCATAGTTTTTTTTTTGCTGCATTGGTGTTTTTGAATAGTTGCGATGGTTTTTGTACTGATACAATAGCATTTTTTTGCGACGTGGGTAAAAGATATGTTGCAATGATCGGGTAGACGAGGTTTCGTGTTTCATGACAATCAGATAGCTCGAGGGGCGGGGGTCCTTACCCTAGATCTCGCGCGAAGCTCAACACTACTAATTTGGTCAGTCTCAATCGACAACCCAAATTTGCACAAGAAAGTAGGATTTTTTTTTTAAATGATGAAAGCAGGTTCGACTTTCGATTTTCTTAGAGAGATAGGAATGCAAGTGAGATCATGTGAAAGTCTTAATTCTAATTCATTTGTCAAATTTTAGTTTAATTTTTTGCTAAATTGAACTAGAATTTGACAATGACTTTTTTTAGAATAATTTGACAAGGAATTAGAAGTGAGGCTTTGGGTTGACACCCTACCGAGAGAATAAATTGAATTTGCCAAAAGTAATCTGATCACTTAAACCCAAAAATATAATAAGCAATAAAAAGTGGAGAGATCTCGGTTAATTTGGCATGTGTTTATGTGCCGTTTTTATGCTCATCTTTATTCGCTAATTTTTTTGTGAGAACTCACACCCCTTTTATTCAAATAACATCATAGTTTTTAAAGACACCGTTCACCGTGGAATTAGAAACCACACATGCCTCCCCCGCAAGAAAAAAAAGAAACCACACATGCCTGCCTAACTCTAGTGAAACTGAACCTCGAGCCAAACGATGTGTGTCACCATTTGCTGATCGCCTTGCACGAACAAAACTGATCTTTTGAAAATCGACCGCCCTTGCCTTGAGCTCCTCCACAACATGCCCATACGAGCCCTTCCCTTCTCCGTCAATATTTCTTATGACATTTAAACATTCCGAGGCCACCACCACCCTCTATAGGAGCAAATCCGATGCCAAAGCCAAGCCCTCCCTGCACACCATAGCTTCCAGCGTCTCAGGGTCCGTCACTCCCCTGATCACCACCGAGGAGGCACCAATAAATTCCCCCGACGCATCCCTGGCCACCTCCGCTATCGGTCCTGATGGGTTGTTCTTGGATACAGCAACGTCGACATTGACCTTGGTCTCTCCATCAGAGGACGGAATCCACCTTGGTCCGACAATCCTCGTAGCCGAAGCAACTGCAGATTCAGGCTCCGACAACTTCAAGTCTGTGATAAACCTCTGAACAAAATAGTGTGCCGAGAAAGGACTCTGATACGAACCTTCATGGATAATCTTTCGTCGGGCATGCCATAGTGCCCATAAGGTGACCACCACTCTAACCGTTTCTTCCCTGGATAGGTCCTTGATCACAGACCTCAACCATCCACGCGCGTGTGGTTCCTAGAGGTTTAGCACACAATTATTAATCTCCTCCATAGCCAGCGCCAATACACTCCTAGCTTGATGGCACTCGACCAACGTATGTCACCAGGAGTCCTACTATCCACACACAATGCATGAGTCCTGAGTAGCCATATTACAGTGGTGGCGAACATCTACCATAGGGAGAGACTGATGACCTAGCCTCCACAAGAAAACTGTCACTTTTGATGGTACCTTGACCCTCAAAAGCGATGTCCAGTTGCTCTCCTCTTCCCTTGTCCTCGACCCAGCTGAAGTACCTTCTAACCAGGCTGTCCTCATCTCCCTCGTCTGCACTAGCATACGGTAGGCTGACCTCACTGTAAAAATCCATTTCCTCTCGTAGTGCCAGGCCCAGAAATCAGACCGTCGACGAGTGCTTAACGGGATACTCGCAACAACCTCTGCATCCATCGGTATAAAGAACTTCTGTAAGAGCTCATGGTTCCACGTCATAGTGGTGTTATCAATTAGCTCACTCACCAACTGTGTAGGATCTAGATTGGTAGTATCAAGTGCACATACTACAGGACGTAAGAGGCCATCTCGAGGAATCCAGCAGCCTCCTCACCCTTACAAATACGTTTGATCAAACCTTGTTATAGTAGTTCCCTGCCATCTAATATCGATCGCCAAATTTTGGAGGGTGACGTACCCAACTCGGCTTCCAGAAATTCGCAGTTTAGAAAATACACATCCTTGAGGATGCGTGCACTCAGCGAACTTGGATCATGTATTATACTCCATGCATGTTTAGCCAGAAGTTCCAGGTTAAACATCTCTATGTCTTGAAAACCTAAACCTCCAAGGTGCTTAGGTTTTGTCATGTCCTCCCATGCCACCCAAAAGGTGTGTCTCTTTCCTTCCCTACTTCCCCACCAATTTTTTTGTAGAAGGTTATTTATGTGTTGGCATAGCCCCCTAGGCAGTTTGAAACATGCCATGGAATATGTGGGTATTGTTTGCGCCACGGCTTTGATCAACACTTCCTTTCCTGCCGCTGACAACAACAACTCCAGCCACCGTTGGACCCTTTTCCACACGCAGTCCTTTAGGTATTTAAAGGCACCATTAACCAATGATCCCACATCAGAAGGCATCCCCAAATACTTCTCACTCAATGAGACATTGTGTACATCTAGAATATTCATGATTCCTTGCCTGACTGTCTCCTGGTAGCCCTTAGCAAAATGAATCGATGACTTGTCAATATTGACTTGTTGTCCTGAAGCACTATAGTATATATGCAGCACATCTCTTATCTCCTGAGCACTCTGTCTATTTGCTTTGAAAAACAACAGTCTATCATCCGTGAAGAGTAAATGGCTAACCATCGGGGCTGATGGTGCCGCCTTTATTTCACTTAAGCTCGATGAATCCACTCTAGAATTTAAAAGGCAGAAAAGGCCCTCTGCTGCCAACAAAAACAAATAAGGGGAGATAGGATCTCCCTGTCTAATCCCCCTCGATGGTTGAAAACTCTCGAGATGGTCTCCATTGAAAAGAACTGATAAAGAGATAGTCGTGACTAGCCGCATAACCATCTCCACCCATAGACAATGAAAACCTAACCGCAACATGATTGCTCGTAGATAGTCCCACTCTACACGGTCATAGGCTTTCTTCATATCCAGCTTCAACGCACAACATCTTAGATCTTTTGCTCGCTTGCGTTTCATGAAGTGCAAACACTCAAAGGCTGGTATGATATTATCTGTAATTAAACATCCAGGAAAAAAAGTTGATTGCCCCTCTGATATCACCTATGGTAATATAACCTTCAGCCTATTTGCAGCAACTTTAGAAGCAATCTTGTATAGCACATTGCAAAGGCTAATAGGTTGAAACTGCCCCAGCTCCTCTGGGTTTGCTATCTTAGGGATCAACACAAAAAAGGTTTTGTTAACCACCGAGGGATCATCCTCCCCTCTCAAGATCCTCAACACCACTAATGTCACCTCCCCTCCACACACCTCTCAGTGATGCTGGAAAAAATGTGCAAGAAAACCATCCGGTCCTAGCGCTTTCATTGGGAACATCTGAAACAACGCCTTGATGTCTACGCACTTCTATTCTTGTAGACAGTTGTTGGGCCTCCAAGTATAGAGGTTCGTGGATCATCCAAGGTTTATCGAACTCAAGGAGGAAGTGGTCAAAGGTATTCCCTCTCAAGCAACCCTGCAATCAAGATACAAGAAGTCTCTTGTGTCCCCAACACACCCAATACACTTGTCAGGTGTATAGGTGCACTAGTTCGGCAAAGAGATAGTGAAATACAAGTGGTATGGATAATTATAAGTGGTAACGGTGATAGAAAATAGCCTGATGGCGTGTGGTTGACGTGGGAAAAGACTAAAGGTAAATTGAAATAAAGATGGAAGCAAGCAAACATATAACAAATCTAAATGCAAGGTGTTTCAATGCTTAGAAACAAGGCCTGGGGATCATACTTTCACTAGTGAACACTCTCATATAAATATCTTCTCTTTATGATACTACTCTTAACTACTAAGCGGTTGAACACTCTAATCGATGGTAGGGCTATAACAACACACCTCAAAGTTCATATTTCCCATCTAGATAACCCCACACCGTCACCTTGAGTACTAGATGAGTCCAACAAACACCACAATTTCATAGAAACATCCAACTCCAAATATAACTCATAACAAGTAATTGTAATCTCTAGCCTAAGTGCCACCATGGTGTGCACGCTGTCACTTTCACACACATGGGGAGAGCAGAGATCTATTAAAGCACTTGAGTAGCAAGGTAGGTCTACTTGATTACAAAGCTCATGATTACAATATGATCATGCATAGAGAGAGACATGAACACATAGCTACCGGTAGAACCCTTAGCCTCGAGAGAGAACTACTCCCTCCTCATCATGGGAATCAGCAATGGTGATGGAGATGGTGGTGGAGATCGATGGAGATGGCTTCGGGGGCACTTCCCCGTCCCAGCAGGGTGCCGAAACAGAGATTTTCTGTCCCCCGAATCTCCCCTTCGGTGGCGGCGGCGTATGGTTTTTCGTGGCTGGAGGCTTGATGATTTAGGGTTTTCGCATCGGGAGGCAACTTATAGGCGAAGAGGAAAGGTCGGTGGGCGGCCAGGGGGCCCACACCACCTGGTGGCGCGGCCAGGGCTAGCCCGCGCCACCACATGTGTGGCCACCCTGTGGCCCCTCTCCGTCTCGTTTGTTGGCTCCGTGAGTCTTCTGGTAAAATATCGACTTTGGCTTTTATCCGGTCTAATTTCGAGAATATTCATTTTCCGACTTTCTGGAACAAAAAACAGCAGAAAACAGGCAACTGGCACTATGGCTCTTGTTAATAGGTTAGTCCAAGAAATCATCTGAAAAGTACTCCAAAGTGTGGATGAAACATAAGAAAGTAGATAAAACCAAGCATGGAACATCAAAAATTATAGATACGTTTGCAACGTATCAACATCCCCAAGCTTAACTCCTGCTCGTCCTCGAGTAGGGAAGTGATAAAAAAAGAATAATTTTTTAGGTGACATGCACCATCATAAACTTGATCAAAGTCTTTGTAAAACATTGATAGCTGGGATCATAGTACTTCAACATAGCATGAAAGATAAAGTTCTAACAATAAGACATAACAACTATGTTGCAACATGAAAAGGCACAAACAAAAGATTCATGAATAACAATGCTTTGCAAGACGTTTGTTTGTTTCACATAAAGAAAACATAGCATAGTGGCATTCAGCTTGTCCCTCATAGAGTAGCAAACATAAATGCATAGGACACCTTCAAAGTTCATAAGAGTGACTAGATACAAATAGTTTAAAACAGGCAATATCAAGTTATGCATCAATCAACTAGTCTTGGGACAATGCACATAGAACTAAGAATGGCCACTATGCTCTCAAAGTAGGTGCATAAACATAGAAGGTGGAGACTCAATATATAAGAAGAAGAAAGGCCTTCATAGAAGGAAGTAGGGATTCAAGTCTCATAAAGAGCTTCCAAAAATTATGGTACTTAATAGCTTTCAGCTCTCATTGCCCCTATCATAAGCATCTTGAAGGTGATTAAGGTTAAAGTGACACAACTAAGAGGATATGCTTGACAAGTTATAAACCGAAATCTCATGCCCCTTACTTACGAAGACCGAACCTCATGCTACTCAACTTTAGTCACGAGTAAAATCTTGTCATTGTAAGTACATATGTATCATAAAGAACCGCCAACGAGGTACCCCTTGCACATGATACAAGAGCTATCCCATAATCAAAATGACAAGGCAAGGAGACAATGAGCATCTCAGCGATCTTTTTATTTGCTATTTGCATAGGTTTTTATTGAGGATGATTCATAGAGTGCTCATTATAGTGATGCTGCAAGTTTCCACCATGATTAAGCATGACTTAGGCTAGCGGCCCAGGCGTTTCTCTAACACACATACAAACTCCATGATCTTACAAGTTCCACTTTTATTTCACACCGCCGGGATCCATAAGCAAAAGAACATGATATCAACGGGGTACAAAGTACAAGTGCAATATTGAAAGCGTTCCCCATGATACATGGCTCTGCTAATTTCAACTTATAAAGCGCAAGCATATACGCAACAAAGAAGGACCCAATGGTTCAAGTTTATTAGATGCAAAAAAGTAAAGTGTGCCATCAAGTTCGTGAGAGCTTTAATCACTAGTTTTCTCATAACAAGTTTAATTTGGAAGATAAACAAAAGCATGAATATACTTGGAATAGCATAAGATAGTAGGTAGATATGGTGGACTCTTTGGAATAACTTGGTTTAGGGAGTTGGATGCATGAGTGGAACTCATACTTGGTTGTGGAGGCTAGCAAAAGACTGGGAGCGACAAACTAAGAGAGCAATAATGGCCATAATCATGCAGAGCGACAAAACATCATTGATCAAAGCATAAAGTGATACTACAAGTTGAAAACTAAAGGATCATAAAGGCTATGGTGACTTGAGATAGTCATAACATGGTGTGATCATGCGCCAAGTCAACCCAAATAAAGCATCAAAGGAGAATACCACTATACTATGCTTTAATATGCCAAAACAACGCATGATTCATCCAAGGCACATTAAGCAATCTCAATTGTTTATAACAAGTCATTCTACAGCAAAGAATACTAAGCACAAATCCAAAACAATATCAAGCATGGCATGACCAAGCATAGGCCACAGTCAAAAACAAACTCTCTTTACCATATAAGCATGAACTTTCATGCTCTTTCCAAACCAAACCAAACTATTTGAAAACCAATGTATGAAAGATGGGGTCCAACCAATTTATTGAGAAAACTAAACAAACCAAGCAAACGAAAAACTAAAACAAAAACGAAAAAGAAGACGCTCCAAGAACAACACAATTGTGCATGAAACAATAAAAATGAAGCGTTTGGTAGAAACCTGGGATTTTTATTGATGAAGAGGGGGTGCCTTGGGCATCCCCAAGCTTTGACGCTTGTACTTCTTGGATATTTCTTGGGGTGACACGCGTGTCATCCCCAAGCTTGAGCTTTACTCCATCCTTCATCTCATTACTCATTCCTTCCATACATCTGAAATTTTTCCTTCATACAAAACTTCACACAATCTTTATTAGCAACATTAGTGTGATGGGTTCATAGCATGGAAAACAAAAAAATTCTACCGCAAGAACGAACAAAACCCAGATCTAATCTAGATAAAAGCCAAGATCTAATCTATTAGACATGTGCAACGAGATAGATCTGTACTAACCCTTGTTGATCCGAAAGCGTTACGAGATTAGATCTCGTGGTTGATATAGTCGATCACTTGCCGATCTCAAGATCGAGTGGACGATCCTTCCGGCGCCGCGTTCCGGCAGCGCTTCCGCAGTCGGTCACACGTGCGGAGTCGAAGCAGACCTTCCTCTCCTCGTTCCAGCGAGCAACGGAGGTAGTAGATCTTCTCCACGGAATCCCAGCAGCACGACGGCGTGGTGGTGGTGGAGTAGAGAATTCTGCAGGGCTTCGCCTAAGCCTGAGCAGAAGAGAGAAAGAGGAGAGAGGCGGCTAGGGTTTGGAGTGATGGAGGGGGCCAGGGGGTGGCGCCTCCACCCCTCTATTTAAAGGGGGGAGGGCGCCATGGGAGAGGGAGTCCTAGTAGGACTCCCCTCCCTCCTTGGCCGGCGGATTGGGGAGGGGGGAGGAGTCCTCCTCCCCCACGACTCCTTGTCTTGCCCCACAAGGACTCCTTGATCCCTTTCTTGGTTTTCAAGCAAACTCCAAGAAATCTTCTAGAACCTTCTGGAACATTCCGAAACCTTTTAGAATCCTCATACAAATACTCCGGAACATTTCCTAACTCAGAAAATGATCCCCAATATATGAATCTTATTCTCCGGACAATTTCGGATCTCCTCGTGATGTCTCGAATCCAATCCGAGACTCCGAACAACATTCGGTCTCCAACACACATTCCATATCTACTTAAAACAACTTCGAACCTTAAGTGTGTCACCCTACGGTTCGTGAATATGCAGACATGACAGAGACACATCTCCTATCAATAACCATCAACGGGACCTGGAGATCCATAATGGCTCCCACATACTCAACGATGACTTCGTGATCGATAGAACCATTTACATACGAAACCAATTCCCTTTGTCTCGCGATACTATACTTATCCGAGGTTTGATCGTCGGTATCTCCATACCTAGTTCTACCTCGTTACTGATAAGTACTATTTACTCGTTCCATGTTATGTCATCCCTTGTGACCCAGTCACATGCTTGCAAGCTAACTAGATGACATTACACCGAGAGGGCCCAGAGCATATCTATCCGTCATATGGATGGACAAATCCCAATCTTGGTCCATGCGCTTCAACACATACTTTCAGAATACCCAATGACACCTTTATAACCACCCAGTTACGAAGCGGCGTTTGATGTCATCAAAGTACCCATTCGGTGATGGTGATTAACACAACCTCATGGTCGAAGGATTAGGTTACTATGCATTTAAAAGCTTATAGCAATACGAACTTAATGACTTGATCTTATGCTACGCTTACTACGGGTGTGTTTCCATCACATCATTCTCCTAATGATATAACCTTGTTATTAATCACATCCAATGTCCATGATCAGGAAACCATGATCATCAATTAATCAACAAGCTAGTTCAACAAGAGGCTTACTAGGGACTCTTTTATGTTTACAAAAACACACATGTATTAGTGTTTCCTAATAATACAGTTATAGCATGGGATGTAAACATTCATCATAAACACAAAGATATAATAATAACCACTTTTATTATTGCCTCTTGGGCATATCTCCAACATAGTGCACTCAAGATAATAGGTCTTTAGGTTAAGTTCCAACACCAATAAAACTTCCATTAAAACACAAGCTACTATAGCACTTCCCTCAAAAATCTTAATTCCCCAAAAGAACTCAAAAAGGAACCAACAAGAAGCAAATTCAAAAAATGGAAGAAATCTGTCAAAACAGAACAGCAGGTAAAGACAAATTTTTTCGAAGACCTTCTGTTGCCCAAATAAAAAAGTGTTGAACTAACAAAAGTTAGATAACAACCTGGGGCAGAAGTACAAAAATTCACGCCTCAAAAGGACGTACAGAAATTTTACATGAATTTTTACGGTGAAGCACAGAAATCTGTTTCGGGACATCAACTTTCCCAATCATTACTTTTCTCTTATTAGAGGTTACTCTTGGCACAAAAAGCAAATAAAAAGGATAAGGAGCGGTTATTACAGAGGTAATAACTTCCAAGACTCATCTAAAACTTTTGGGTTCTCTCCCAATAAGTACTTTTCTTTAACGCCTTTAAGTTAGGCATGATAGTTTGAGAAGATGCTCACATAAGAAATATGAATTGAAGTAAAAGAGAGCATCAAGAAGCAAATTCAAAGCACATTTAAGTCTAACCCACTTCCTATGCATAGGAATCTTGTAAAGAAACAAGTCATGAAAGCACAAAGCAACAAGCATATGAAAGCAAAACAAGTGCAACTTCAAAATTTCCAACATAAAGAGGGGAAACCTAATATTATTGAGATACATAAAACCATGTTTCCCTCTCTCATAATAACTTTCAGTAGCATCATGAACAAAATTAAAAATATAACTATCACATAAAAGATTCTTATCATGAGCCAGATGCATATAATAATTATTACTCTCCACATAAGCATAATAATTCTTATTAATTATAGTGGGAGCAAATTCAACAAAATAGCTATCATTATTATTATCATCACCATAATCATCAAATATAGGAGGCATATTGCAATCATAATTAATTTTCTCCTCGATAGTAGGTGGACTGAAAATATCATATTCATCATTGTAATCATCATATATTGGAGGTTTGGTATCATCATAAGCAATAGAATAGCTATCTTCCAAAGCTGGGGAACTAAAAATATCATTTTTCATAAAAACTAGCTTCCCCAAGCTTAGACTTTTCCATAGCATTAGCAATAATGGTGTTCAAAGAATTCATACTAATAACATTGCTTTTAGCACGCAAATAAAGTTCCATAGGTTTTTCAATTTTCTCTTCAAACACTTCATGTCCTAACTCAAGATAAATACTATAAAGCTCTCTAATTTTTTTGTTGTTTTCCATTAAGCCTAAGTAGTGAAAACAAGAAAGAAAAAGACAAAATTGTAGAATCTAAAAGAAATAACTTCGAGCACTCACACCGGAGGATGTGAGTACCTTTTACCTTACCTCCCCGGCAATGGCGACAACAAATAGGCGTTTGTCGTGGGAGGTTCTTCTTCTTTAATCCTCCAGTGTGAATACCTTTTACCTTACCTCCCCGGCAACGGCGCCAGAAAATAGCTTGATGTCTACGCACTTCTATTCTTGTAGACAGTTGTTGGGCCTCCAAGTGTAGAGATTTGTAGAACAACAGCAAATTTTCCCTTAAGTGGATCACCCAAGGTTTATCAAACTCAGGGAGGAAGTGGTCAAAGGTATTCCCTCTCAAGCAACCCTGCAATCAAGATATAAGAAGTCTCTTGTGTCTGCAACACACCCAATACACTTGTCAGGTGTATAGGTGCACTAGTTCGGCGAAGAGATAGTGAAATACAAGTGGTATGGATAATTATAAGTGGTAACGGTGATAGAAAATAACTTGATGGCGTGTTGTTGACGTGGGAAAAGACTGAAGGCAAACTGAAATAAAGATGGAAGCAAGCAAACATGTAACATATCTAAATGCAAACGGTGTTTCAATGCTTAGAAACAAGGCCTAGGGATCATACTTTCACTAGTGAACACTCTCATATAAATATCTTCTCTTTATGATACTACTCTTAACTACTCTCCGGTTGAACACTCTAATCGATGGTAGGGCTATAACAGCACACCTCAAAGTTCATCTTTCCCATCTAGATAACCCCACACTATCACCTTGAGTACTAGATGAGTCCAACAAACACCACAATTTCATAGAAACATCCAACTCCAAATATATCTCATAACAAGTAATTGTAATCTCTAGCCTAAGTGCCACCATGGTGTGCACGCTGTCACTTTCACACACATGGGGAGAGCAGAGATCTATTAAAGCACTTGAGTAGCAAGGTAGATCTACTTGATTACAAAGCTCATGATCACAATATGATCATGCATAGAGAGAGATATGTACACATAGCTACCGGTAGAACCCTTAGCCTTGAGAGAGAACTACTCCCTCCTCATCATGGGAATCAGCAACGGTGATGGAGATGGTGGTGGAGATCGATGGAGATGGCTCCGGGGGCACTTCCCCGTCCCGGCAGGGTGCCGGAACAGAGACTTTATGTCCACCGAATCTCCCCTTCGGTGGCGGCGGCGCTATGGAACTTTTCATGGCTAGAGGCTTGACTCTCTAGGGTTTATGCATCGGGAGGCTTCTTATAGGCCAGAGGGCAAGGTCAGTGGGCGGCCAGGGGGCCCACACCATGCCCTAGCACGGCCTGGGGGGACCCGTGCCATGAGGTGGTGTGGCCACCTTGTGGCCCCTCTCCGACTCTCCTTCTGGCTCCGTGAGTCTTCCGGGAAAATATCAACTTTGGCTTTTGTCCAGTCTAATTCCGAGAATATTGATTTTCTTACTTTCCTGGAACCAAAAACAGCAGAAAATAGGCAACTGGCACTATGGCTCTTGTTAATAGGTTAGTCCAAGAAATCATATGAAAATTACTCCAAAGTGTGGACAAAACATAAGAAAGTAGATAAAACCAAGCATGGAATATCAAAAATTATAGATACATTTGCAATGTATCAACATCCCCAAGCTTAACTCCTGCTCGTCCTCGAGTAGGTAAGTGATAAAAAGAAAGAATAATTTTTGAGGTGACATGCACCATCAAAGATTTGATCAAAGTATTTGTAAAACATTCAAAGCTGGGATCATAGTACTTCAATCATAACATGAAAGACAAAGTTCTAGCAATAAGACAAAGAAACTATGATGCAACATAAAAAGGCACAAACAAAAGATTCATGAATAACAATGCTTTGCAAGACGTTTGTGTGTTTCACATAAAGAAAACATAGCATAATAGTATTCAGCTTGTCCCTCAATAGAGTAGCAAATATAAATGCATAGGACACCTTCAAAGTTCATAAGAGTGACTAGATACAAATAGTTTAAAACAAGCAATATCAAGTTATGCATCAATCAACTAGTCTTGGGATAATGCACATAGAACTAAGAATGGACACTATGCTCTCAAAGTAGGTGCATAAAGATAGAAGGTGGAGACTCAGTATATATGGTGGAAGAAAGGCCTTCATAGAAGGAAGTAGGGATTCAAGTCTCATAAAGAGCTTCCAAAAATTATGGTACTTATAGCTTTCAGCTCTCATTGCCCCTATCATAAGCATCTTGAAGGTGATTAAGGTTAAAGTGACACAACTAAGAGGATATGGTTGACAAAGTATAAGTTAGAAATCTCATGTCCCTTGTATACGAGGGCCGCTCCTCATGCTACTCAAGTTTAGTCACTAGTAAGTTCTTGTCATTGTAAGTACATGTGTATCATAGAGAACCGCCAACGGGGTACCCCTTGCCCGATGATACGGAAGAATCCCCATATCAAAATGACAAGGCAAGCAGACAACGAGCATCTTAGCAATCTTCTTATTTACCATGGGAATATGGTGCTTTTTTCTCTCTTTCCTCTTTTCATAATCTCATTTTTTCTCTTTTTTATTTTTCTCTTTTTCTCTTTTTCTCAATATAGGACTCTTTTTTTATAAGAAGAATGCTTCATAGAGAGCTCATTATGGTTACGCTGCAAGTTTCCACCATGATTAAGCATGACTTAGGCAGCGGCCCAGGCGTTTCTCTAACACACATACAAACTCCATGATCTTACAAGTTCCACTTTTATTTCACACCGCCGGGATCCATAAGCAAAAGAACATGATATCAACAGGGTACAAAGTACAAGTGCAATATTGAAAGCGTTCCCCATGATACATGGCTCTGCTAATTTCAACTTATAAAGCACAAGCATATACGCAACAAAGAAGGACCCAATGGTTCAAGTTTATTAGATGCAAAAAAGTAAAGTGTGCCATCAAGTTCGTGAGAGCTTTAATCACTAGTTTTCTCATAACAAGTTTAATTTGGAAGATAAACAAAAGCATGAATATACTTGGAATAGCATAAGATAGTAGGTAGATATGGTGGACTCTTTGGAATAACTTGGTTTAGGGAGTTGGATGCATGAGTGGAACTCATACTTGGTTGTGGAGGCTAGCAAAAGACTAGGAGCGACAAACTAAGAGAGCAATAATGGCCATAATCATGCAGAGCGACAAAACATCATTGGTCAAAGCATAAAGTGATACTACAAGTTGAAAACTAAAGGATCATAAAGGCTATGGTGACTTGAGATAGTCATAACATGGTGTGATCATGCGCCAAGTCAACCCAAATAAAGCATCAAAGGAGAATACCACTATACTATGCTTTAATATGCCAAAACAACGCATGATTCATCCAAGGCACATTAAGCAATCTCAATTGTTTATAACAAGTCATGCTACAGCAAAGAATACTAAGCATAAATCCAAAACAATATCAAGCATGGCATGACCAAGCATAGGCCACAGTCAAAAACAAACTCTCTTTACCATATAAGCATGAACTTTCATGCTCTTTTCCAAACCAAACCAAACTATTTGAAAACCAATGTATGAAAGAGGGGGTCCAACCAATTTATTCAGCAAACAAAGCAAACAAAGCAAACGAAAAACCAAAACGAAAATGAAAAAGAAGACGCTCCAAGAACAACACAATTGTGCATGAAACAATAAAAATGAAGTGTTTGGAAGAAACCTGGGATTTTTATCGATAAAGAAGGGGATGCCTTGGGCATCCCCACGCTTTGACGCTTGTATTTCTTGGATATTTCTTGGGGTCACACGCGTGGAATACCCAAGCTTGAGCTTTAGTCCATCCTTCATCTCATTACTCATTCCTTCCATACACCTGAAATTTTTCCTTCGTACAAAACTTCACACAATCTTTATTAGCAACATTAGTGCACTCAAGATAAATAAGTCTTAAGGTTCAGTCTAACACCAAATAAACTTACATTAGAACACTAGATACTGTAGCACTTCCCTCAAAAAGCTAAATTCCCCAAAAGAACTCAAAAAGGAACCAACAAGAAGCAAATGCAGAAAATGGCAGAAATCTGTTAAAACAGACCAGCAGGTAAAGACGAATTTTTTCGAATACCTTCTGTTGCTCAAATCAAAAGGTGTTGAACTAACGAAAGTTAGACAACAACCTGGGGCAGAAGCACAAAAAATCACGCCTCAAAAAGACATTCAGAGATTTTACACGAATTTTTACGGTAAAGCACAGAAATCTGTTTCGGGACAGCATCCTTTGAAACATTACTTCTCTCTCATTACAGGTTACTCTTGGCACAAAAAGCAAATAAAAAGGATAAGGAGCGGTTATTACTGAGGTAATAACTTCCAAGACTCGTCTAAAACTTTTGGGTTATCTCCCAATAAGTACTTTTCTTTAACGCATTTAAGTTAGGCATGATAGTTTGAGAAGATGCTCACATAACAAATATGAACTGAAGTAAAAGAGAGCATCAAGAAGCAAATTAAAAACACATTTAAGTCTAAGCCACTTCCTATGCATAGGAATCTTGTAAAGAAACAAGTCATGAAAGCACAAAGCAACAAGCATGGTCAAGCAAAACAAGTGCAACTTCAAGACTTTCAACATAAAGAGGGGAAACTTAATATTATTGAGATGCATAAAACCCTGTTTTCCTCTCTCATAATAACTTTCAGTAGCATCATGAATAAAATTGACAATATAACTATCACATAAAACCTTTTTATCATGAGCCACATGCATAAAAGAATTAATACTCTCCACATAAACATAGTCATTCTTATTGATTGTAGTGGGAGCAAATTCAACAAAATAGCTATCATTATTATTTTCATGACCATAATCATCAAATATAGGAGGCTTATTGTAATCATAATTAATTTCCTCCTCAATAGTAGGTGGACTAAAAATATCATACTCATCATTGTAATCATCATAAATTGGAGGTATAGTATCATCATAAGCAATAGAATAATTGTCTTCCAAAGTGTGTTCATTTGTAAACATATCATCATTGGAAGGATCATGGATAGCACTAATAGTATAGCAATTATTAATATCATCATTTTCAGAATTGGTACCAAAGAGATTTTCAATATCAAAAGTAGTGCGATTTTCCCAATCATGATCACTACTATAGGTAATAGGCATAGGAACATCATCGAGTTCAGACTCATCAAAAACTATAATAGGAGCAACATGCTTTGGGGAAAATACCGTTTCCTCTCTTCTTTTACTCCTCCTATTCTTCTCTTTAGGAGGGAGAGGCTTGACAGGAAGCTTCTCCATATATCCTGGTTCATTGTCAGAGACAATAGAAGAAACTTTGGAGGATTCCTTCTTTTCATTAATAAGATCAAAACACATATTAGTCCTATCATATTTTGGTAAAATCTCATCTTCTATAATATTTTGTATGTAAGTATTTGTGTGGAAATTATCAACACAATAAAGATGACAATCATGTTGGACACTATTCATATCAAAAGCACCCATATCTACCAAAGAGGTTTTTCTTGATAACTCTTCACACCCCAAAAATAATGTAAGTTCATCATGCTGATTAGGAGTGATCATGTCATCACAATACAAACTTGAAGTACTCATTGGATTAGAAGGGCTATTATTATGGCCTGAGCACTGAAAATTGAAATGACCCACTTCAAAGCAAAGTTCATAAATAAAAGGATAAAGGGCACAAACTTTTTTACCAAGATCATTTAAAGCCCTATACCACATTCTAGTTTTTTCATTCCTATGGGTGATACAATATTATTTTTCAATTTGATTATTCTCACAAGCTCTATGTATTCCACAAAAATTAACATGCTTATAAGAAATAGTACTTTCAGAGGTTTGAGCATGTTTATTGTTATCATTATCAACAATTTCATTTTCCATGCAAGTGTCTTTAAAAGGCTCATGATACATGTCCCACTTTTCTTTAGGAGCATTAATATGAGAAGCAAAGGTTTTAAAACAATCAATAAGAATTTGAGGATCAAGACCATATTTAGCACTAAGCTCTTGAAAATCAGTAGTTTCAGCGAAAGACTTAATGCAATCATACTCATAGTTTATACCTGGTTCTTTACCTTTGTTGTT
Organism: Avena eriantha; assembly: GCA_910589775.1. NCBI lineage: Eukaryota > Viridiplantae > Streptophyta > Magnoliopsida > Poales > Poaceae > Avena > Avena eriantha. Next base: position 247,483,996 of record OU342746.1, read on the forward strand.
ATCCCAATCATCGGTATTGCTTTGAATTGTTTCAAGAAGATCCCACTTATCTTTGACCTCCTTACTCGTGAAGGATCCCTCTAAACAAGTATCTAGATAGTCCTTGTAATGTCCTGAAATCCTTGCATAGAAATTATTAAGAACAATATTCCTAGGGAGCTCATGAATGGGACATTTGAGAATTAGTGACTTCAATCTCCCCCTTTCTCGGGCAATAATTTCTCCATCATGAGGATGAAAATTATAAATATAATTCCTATCTTTATGAATTTCATGAGGAGGATAAAATTTAGAGTACAAGAGAGATTCAAGTTCCTTCCACTCCAAATGATGAGGATCATCTAGTAGCTCATACCACTCCCTTGCTTTGCCCTTAAGTGATAAAGAGAATAGATTCCTCTTAACTTGGTTCATTGAAATACCTGCACACTTGAACAACCCGCATAATTCATGTATAAAGAGTAAATGATCACCAGGATGGACAGTTCCATCTACAAAATAAGAATTGTTCATAACACGTTCAACAATTTTTATAGGTATTTTAAAATGGATGCTTTCAGTATGTGGATTTAAAATATCACAAGTATCATTAGAATTACCACATATGGGAGATAAAGTATCATCAGAGCAAATTTTCTTCTTTAAAACTAGGGAACTAAAAAGACCATTTTCATAAAAACTAACTTCCCCAAGCTTAGATGTTTCCATAACATTAGTAACAAGAGTGTTCAAAAGATTCATACTAATAACATTGTGATTAGCATGCAAAGAAGGTTCCAAGGGTTTTTTAATTTTATTTCCAAAGAATTCATGTTCTACTTTAGGGAAAATACTAAAAAGCTCTCTAATTTTGTTGTTGTTTTCCATTAAGCCTAACTAGTGAAAACAAGAAACAAAAAGACAAAATTGCAGAATCTAAAGGAAATAACTTCGAGCACTCACACCGGAGGATGTGAGTACCTTTTACCTTACCTCCCCGGCAACGGTGCCAGAAAATAGGCGTTTGCCGTGGGAGGTTCTTCTTCTTTAATCCTCCGATGTGAATACCTTTTACCTTACCTCCCAAGCAACAGCGCCAGAAAATAGCTTGATGTCTACGCACTTCTATTCTTGTAGACAGTTGTTGAGCCTCCAAGTGCAGAGGTTTGTAGAACAGCAGAAGTTTTCCCTTAAGTGGATCACCCAAGGTTTATCGAACTCAGGGACGAAGTCGTCAAAGGTATCCCCTCTCAAGCAACCCTGCAATCAAGATACAAGAAGTCTCTTGTGTTCCCAACACACCAAATACACTTGTCAGGTGTATAGGTGCACTAGTTCGGCGAAGAGATAGTGAAATACAAATGGTATGGATATAAGACAATGGTGCGAGAAAATATCTTGATGGTGTGGAAGAGACTAAAGGCAAACTGAAATAAAGATAGAAGCAAGCAAACATGTAATAGATCTAATAGCAAACGGTGTTTCAGTGCTTAGAAACAAGGCCTAGGGATCATACTTTCACTAGTGAACACTCTCATATAAATATATTCTTCTTTATAATACTACGCTGAACTACTCTCCGGTTGGACACTCTAATCAACGGTAGGGCTATAACAGCACACCTCAAAGTTCATCTTTCCCATCTAGAAAACCCCACACTGTCACCTTGAGTATGATACATTGCAAATGTATCTATAATTTTTGATGTTCCATGCTTGGTTTTATCTACTTTCTTATGTTTTGTTCCAACTTTGGAGTACTTTTCATATGATTTCTTGGACTAACCTATTAACAAGATTCCACAGTGGCAGTTGCCTGTTTTCTGCTATTTTTGGTTCCAGGAAGTTAGAAAATGAATATTCTCGGAATTGGACGGGACAAAAGCCAAAGTTGATATTTTCTCGGAAGACTCACGGAGCCAGAAGGAGAGTCGGAGAGGGGCCACAGGGTGGCCACACCACCCCATGGCGTGGGTCCCCCCAGGCCGTGCCAAGGCATGGTGTGGGCCCCCTGGCCGCCCACCGACCTTGCCCTCTGGCCTATAAGAAGCCTCCCGAGGAATAAACCCTAGATAGTCAAGCCTCCAGCCACGAAAAGTTCCGCAGTGCCGCCGCCACCGAAGGGGAGATTCGGGGGACAGAAAGTCTCTATTCCGGCACCCTGCTGAGATGGGGAAGTGCCCCCGGAGCCATCTCCATCGATCTCCACCACCATCTCCATCGCCATTGTTGATTCCCATGATGAGGAGGGAGTAGTTCTCTCTCGAGGCTAAGGGTTCTACCGGTAGCTATGTGTTCATATCTCTCTCTATGCATGATCATATTGTGATCATGAGCTTGTAATCTATAGATCTACCTTGCTACTCAAGTGCTTTAATAGCTCTCTGCTCTCCCCATGTGTGTGAAGTTGACAGTGTGCACACCATGGTGGCACTTAGGCTAGAGATTACAAATACTGGTTATGAGTTATATTTGGAGTTGGATGTCTTTATGAAATTGTGGTGTTTGTTGGACTCATCTAGTACTCAAGGTGATAGTGTGGGGTTTTCTAGATGGAAAGGCTTACTTTGAGGTGTGCTGTTATAGCCCTACCATCGATTAGAGTGTCCAACCGGAGAGTAGTTAAGAGTAGTATCATAAAGAGACGATATTTATATGAGAGTGTTCACTAGTGAAAGTATGATCCCTTTGCCTTGTTTCTAAGCACTGAAACACTGTTTGCTATTAGATCTATTGCATGTTTGCTTTCTTCTATCTTTATTTCAGTTTTACTTTAGTCTCTTCCACGCCATCAAGTTATCTTCTATCACGGTTACCACTTATAATTATCTATACCACTTGTATTTCACTATCTCTTCGCCGAACTAGTGCACCTATACACCTGACAAGTGTATTAGGTGTGTTGGGGACACAAGAGACTTCTTGTATCTTGATTGCAGGGTTGCTTGAGAGGGGATACCTTTGACCACTTCCTCCCTGAGTTCGATAAACCTTGGGTGATCCACTTAAGGGAAAACTTGCTCCTGTTCTACAAACCTCTGCACTTGGAGGCCCAACAACTGTCTACAAGAATAGAAGTGCATAGACATCAAGCTATTTTCTGGCGCCGTTGCCAGGGAGGTAAGGTAAAAGGTATTCACACCGAAGGATTAAAGAAGAAGAACCTCCCACGGCAAACGCCTATTTTCTGGCGCCGTTGCCGGGGAGGTAAGGTAAAAGGTACTCACATCCTCCGGTGTGAGTGCTCGACGTTATTTCCTTTAGATTCTGCAATTTTGTCTTTTTGTTTCTTGTTTTCACTAGTTAGGCTTAATGGAAAACAACAACAAAATTAGTGAGCTTTATAGTATTTACCTTGAGTTAGGACATGAAATGTTTGAAGAGAAAATTAAAAAACCTATGGAACTTTATTTGCATGCTAATAGCTATGTTGTTAGTATGAATTCTTTGGACACCATTATTGCTAATGCTATGGAAAAGTCTAAGCTTGGGGAAGCTAGTTTTTTTGAAAATGATCTTTTTAGTTCCCCAGCTTTGGAAGATAGCTATTCTATTGCTTATGATGATACAAAACCTCCAATATATGATGATTACAATGATGAATATGATATTTTAAGTCCACCTACTATTGAGGAGGAAAATAATTATGACTATAATATGCCTCCTATATTTGATGATTATGGTGATGAGAATAATAATGATAGCTATTTTGTTGAATTTGCTCCCACTACAATTAATAAGAATGACTATGCTTATGTGGAGAGTATTAATTCTTTTATGCAAGTGGCTCATGATAAGAATGTTTTATGTGATAGTTATATTGTGAATTTTATTCATGATGCTACTTAAAGTTATTATGAGAGAGGGAAACATGGTTTTATGTATCTCAACAATATTAAATTTCCCCTCTTTATGTTGGAAGTCTTGAAGTTGCACTTGTTTTGCTTTCCTATGCTTGTTGCTTTGTGCTTTCATGACTTGTTTCTTTACAAGGTTCCTATGCATAGGAAGTGGGTTAGACTTAAATGTATTTTGAATTTTCTTCTTGATGCTCTCTTTTACTTTAATTCATATTTCTTATGTGAGCATCTTCTCAAACTATCATGCCTAACTTAAAGGCGTTAAAGAAAAGTACTTATTGGGAGATAACCCAGAATTTTTAGATGAGTCTTGGAAGTTATTGCTTCTGTAATAACCGCTCCTTATCCTTTTTATTTGCTTTTTGTGCCAAGAGTAACCTCTAATGTGAGAGAAGTAATGATTGGGAAAGTTGCTGTCCCGAAACAGATTTCTGTGCTTCACCGTAAAAATTCGTGTAAAATCTCTGAACGTAGTTTTGAGGCCTGAATTTTTTTGATCCTGCCCCAGGTTGTTATCTAACTTTCGTTAGTTCAACACTTTTTGGTTTGAGCAATAGAAGGTCTTCGAAAAAATTCGTCTTTACCTGCTGGTCTGTTTTGACAGATTTCTGCCATTTTCTGCATTTGCTTCTTGTTGGTTCCTTCTTGAGTTCTTTTGGGGAATTGACCTTTTTGAGGGAAGTGCTACAGTAGCTAGTGTTCTAATGGAAGTTTATTTGGTGTTAGAACTGAACCTTAATACTTATTTATCTTGAGTGCACTAATGTTGCTAATAAAGATTGTGTGAAGTTTTGTATGAAGGAAAAATTTCAGGTGTATGGAAGCAATGAGTAATGAGATGAAGGATGTACTAAAGCTCAAGCTTGGGGATTCCATGCGTGTCACCCCAATAAATATCCAAAAAGTACAAGCGTCAAAGCTTGGGGATGCCCAAGGCATCCCCTTCTTCATCAATAAAAATCCCAGGTTTTTTCCAAACACTTCATTTTTATTGTTTCATGCACAGTTGTGTTGTTCTTGGAGCGTCATCTTTTTCGTTTTTGTTTTGGTTTTTAGTTTGCTTGGTTTTCTTAGTTTTCTGAATAAATTGGTTGGACCCCCTCTTTCATAAATTTGTTTGCAAATAGTTTGGTTTGGTTTGGTTTGGAAAAGAGTAGGAAAGTTCATGCTTAAGTGGTAAAAAGAGCTTGTTTTTGACTGTGGCCTATGCTTTGTCATGCCATGATTGATATTGTTTTGGCTTTATGCTTAGTATTCGTTACTGTAGCATGACTTGTTATAAACAATTGAGATTGCTTAATGTCCCTTGGATGAATCATGCGTTGTTTTAGCATATTAAAGCATATTATAGTGGTATTCTCATTTGATGCTTTATTTGGGTTGACTTGGCGCATACTCACACCATGTTATGACTATCTCAAGTCACCATAGCCTTTATGATCCTTTAGTTTTCAACTTGTAGTATCACTCTATGCTTTGATAATGATGTTTTGTCACTCTGCATGATTATGGCCATTATTGCTCTCTTAGTTTGTGATACGTCCAAAACGTATCTACTTTCCCGAACACTTTTGCTATTGTTTCTCTTCTATACTTGTGTGATTTGGATGCAACTAATGCGAACTAACACTGTTTTCAGCAGAATTGCCTTGGTGTCTACTTTTTGTGCAGAAAATAAACTATTAGGAAAAATCTCGGAAAATATGCCAAAAATCCTATTTCACCCGAAGACTCCAGGAGCCAGAATACGAGACAGAGAGGAGCCCTGGGGTGGCCACACCACCTGGTGGCACGGGCCAGGCCAGGCCGCGCCAGGGGGTGGTGTGGACCCCCAGGCACCCCCTTGGCCTCTCTCTTCACCTATAAGGAGCCTTCTGACCTAAAAACTTTAGGGGATTCGACGTTTTTCCAGAAGGAGTTCCGCTCCGCCGCCACCACCAGATTCCACGAAACAGCACCAGAAACTCCGTTCTGGCACCCTACCGGGATGGGGAATTGGAGGAGATCATCGCCATCATCATCACCATCGCTTCTCCATCGACCATCCATGTTTCCCCCATCTATGAGTGAGTAATCCCCCGCTGTAGGCTATGGGGATGGTAGGGATTGGATGAGATCGTTCATGTAATGGCATTAGATTGTTAGGGCATAGTGCCTAGTATCTTTTATTAGTGCTTTATGACTTTGTTGCGACTTGTTGTGCTTAATGCTTGTCACTAGGGCCCGAGTGCCATGATTTCAGATCTGAACTTATTATTGATTCATCATGATAGTATCATTTTGGGTCTTATCTACAAGTTGTATACACACGTCGTTGTCCAGAACCTATGGTCCCGAAGTGACAGAAATCGGGGTAGCTGGAAGGGAAAGGCTTTGATGTGAGGATCACATGTGTTCAGGAGCGTTAATGCTTTGCTCTGGTGCTCTATTAAAAGGAGCACCTTAATTGCCAGTAGTTCCCTAGAGGCCCCGCTGCAAACGGGCTGGCAGGACAAAAGATGTTGTGCAAGTTCTCATTGCGAGCACGTATGACTATATATGGAACACATGCGTAGGATTGTCTAGTACTTGGGTGCTTTATCTTATTTATCTATAATTGCCCTATGTTCTGATTACTATGTGAATTGTCTTGCCCATGCAACGCCCGTCCATCCATCCCTATGCCTACCGCACTCGAATCCCACTATTTACTGCTTTTGTTACTACTGTCTTTGCTTTGCTACTACTGTTACTTTACTATTCCTACTACAAAACTGTTGCTACTGATAAACTGCTGTGAGCAAGATTGTTTCCAGGTGCAGCTGAATTGACAACTCAGTTGTTAAGGCTGATAAGTATTCTTTGGCTCCCCTTCTGTCGAATCAATAAATTGGGTTTCACTTTCCTCGAAAATACTGCGATACACCCCATATACTTGTGGGTCATCAATTTGTCGCTCCCAGTCTTTTGCTAGCCTCCACAACAAAGTATGAGTTCCACTCATGCATCCAACTCCCTAAACCAAGTTATTCCAAAGAGTCCACCATACCTACCTACTAGCTTATTCTATTCCAAGTATATTCATGTTTTTATCTACCCTCCGAATTAAACTTGTTATGAGAAAACTAGTGATTAAAGCTCTCACGAACTTGATGGCACACTTTACTTTTCTTGCCCTTAATAAACTTGAACCATTGTGTCGTCTATGTTGTATATGCTTGCACTTATTTGTTGGGAATTAGCAGAACCATGCTTTCATGGGGAACGCTTTCAACATTGCACTTGGTACTTGTACCTAGTTGATATCATGCTCTTTTGTATATGGATGTCGTCGGTGTGAAATGAAAGGGGAGCTTGTAAGTCCATGGAGTTATCTGTATGTGTTAGAGAAACGCCTGGGCCGCTGGTCTAATCCATGCTGACATGGTGGAAACCTGCAGCGTAACCATAATGAGCTGTCTATGAAGCATTCTTCTTATAAAAAAAGGAGTCCTATATTGAGAAAAAAGAGAAAAGAAAAAAGGGAGATTATGAAAAGAGGAAAGAGATAAAAAAGCACCATATTCCCATGGTAAATAAGAAGATTGCTGCGATGCTAATTGTCTACTTGCCTTGTCATTTTGATATGGGGATTCTTCCGTATCATCGGGCAAGGGGTACCCCGTTGGCGGTTCTCTATGATACACATATACTTACAATGACAAGAACTTACCGGTGACTAAACTTGAGTAGCATGAGGAGCGAACCTCGTATACAAGGGACATGAGATTTCTAACTTATACTTCGTTAAGCATGTACACCATAGTTTGTTCACTTTAACCTTAATCACTTCAAGATGCTTATGATAGGGGCAATGCGAGCTGAAATCTATAAGTACCATAATTTTTGGAAGCTCTTTATGAGACTTGAATCCCTACTTCCTTTTATAAAAGGCCTTTCTTCCACCATTATATTGAGTCTTCACCTTCTATTTTTGTGCACCTACTTTGAGAGCATAGTGGCCATTCTTAGTTCTATGTGCATTGTCCCAAGGCTAGTTGATTGATGTATAACTTGATATTGCTTGTTTTAAACTATTTGTATCTAGTCACTCTTATGAACTTTGAAGGTGTCCTATGCATTTATGTTTGCTACTCCATGAGGGACAAGCTGAATGCCACTGTGCTATGTTTTCTTTATGTGAAACAAACAAACGTCTTGCAAAGCATTGCTATTCATGAATCTTTTGTTTGTATCCTTTCATGTTGCAACATAGTTTCTTTGTCTTATTGTTAGAACTTTATCTTTCATGCTATGTTGAAGTACTATGATCCCAGCTATCAATATTTTACAAATACTTTGATCAAGTTTATGATGGTGCATGTCACCTCAAAAATTATTCTTTCTTTTTATCACTTACCTACTCGAGGACGAGCAGGATTTAAGCTTGGGGATGTTGATACATTGCAAATGTATCTATAATTTTTGATGTTCCATGCTTGGTTTTATCTACATTCTTATGTTTTGTTCCAACTTTGGAGTACTTTTCATATGATTTCTTGGACTAACCTATTAACAAGATGCCACAGTGCCAATTGCCTGTTTTCTGCTGTTTTTGGTTCTAGGAAGTCAAAAAATGAATATTCTCGGAATTGTACGGGACAAAAGCTAAAGTTGATATTTTCCCGGAAGACTCATGGAGCCAGAAGGAGAGTCAGAGAGGGGCCACAGGGTGGCCACACCACCCCATGGTGCGGGTCCCCCCAGGCCGCGCCAAGGCATGGTGTGGGCCCCCTGGCCGCCCACCGACCTTGCCCTCTGGCCTATAAGAAGCCTCCCGAGGCATAAACCCTAGATGGTCAAGCCTCCAGCCACGAAAAGTTCCGCAGTGCCGCCGCCACCAAAGGGGAGATTTGAGGGACAGAAAGTCTCTGTTCCGGCACCCTGCCAGGACAGGGAAGTGCCCCCGGAGCCATCTCCATCGATCTCCACCACCATCTTCATCGCCATTGCTGATTCCCATGATGAGGAGGGAGTAGTTCTCTCTCGAGGCTAAGGGTTCTACCGGTAGCTATGTGTTCATGTCTCTCTCTATGCATGATCATATTGTGATCATGAGCTTTGTAATCAAGTAGACCTACCTTGCTACTCAAGTGCTTTAATAGATCTTTGCTCTCCCCATGTGTGTGAAAGTGACAGCGTGCACACCATGGTGGCACTTAGGCTAGAGATTACAAATACTTGTTATGAGTTATATTTGGAGTTGGATGTATTTATGAAATTTTGGTGTTTGTTGGACTCATCTAGTACTCAAGGTGATAGTGTGGGGTTTTCTAGATGGGAAAGGCTTACTTTGAGGTGTGCTGTTATAGCCCTACCATCGATTAGAATGTCCAACCAGAGAGTAGTTAAGAGTAGTATCATAAAGAGACGATATTTATATGAGAGTGTTCACTAGTGAAAGTATGATCCCTAGGCCTTGTTTCTAAGCACTAAAACACCGTTTGCTATTAGATCTATTGCATGTTTGCTTGCTTCTATCTTTATTTCAGTTTTACTTTAGTCTCTTCCACGCCATCAAGTTATCTTCTATCACCGTTACCACTTATAATTATCTATACCACTTGTATTTCACTATCTCTTCGCCGAACTAGTGCACCTATACACGTGACAAGTGTATTGGGTGTGTTGGGTGTCGTCGGATTGAGGACAAGTATGCCATGAGGGCGTCCTCGAGGCGTGCAGAAGAGAGGCGTGTGAGACGTACGGTGTTCCGGGACGGTGAGCACACAAGTTTACCCAGGTTCAAATCCACCGGCTTTGGACGGATCCTACTCCTGCTAGCAATCCAGTAATACGGCAAAGCTGGAATATGGGTTACAAGGGTTTCGCCTGTGCGAGTTGAGATTGTAGACTATTGAGGTGTTTAGAGTGTTGCCCTAAAGGTTCTCCCGAGGACGGCTTATATAGATATCCGGCCTAGGGCTTATAGGAGAGATATTTGTGGCTACGACTAAGAGTCGGTTACAGAGTACATCTTGAACTACAAGTAACATTATGGGCCTAAGTCGGTAAGTCTTCTGGGCCTTCCCGTAGCCAGATTGGACTCCGTCTTTCTCCTTGACTGGGCCGCCCATGAAGAAAAGCTCTAACCCGAAGTGGGCCACCCTCGTCAGTGTGGAACTGTGAGGATACCCGGAATGTATATCCCCAACAGCAGCCCCCGGAGGCCTCCAAGATCCAAAGTCGGATTCATCATCGTCTAGCTTGACCTTCGGCTTGCAGAATCTTGAAGGGTTCCTGAAACTTCACAACAAAAAATACGATCCGGGTCTTAAAAAATAAGTCGGACCTATCAACAGGTTACTCGGATTTTCCAGCTTGATTTCAAACTAAGCCGGAACTTGGTTTCTAACGCCACTTGACACAAGTCATGGTCAAGTCACGTCATCTGACAGGCATTTCGTCAGCATGACCGTTGGTGGGTCCGCGGTTCACGGAACCAAGGCACCGTTTCAATGCGTGCATGGAGATCGAGGCGACGCAATCATGGCGTGGGTCCTTCCCAGTTCCTTCCACGACGCGTGGCGGTTACACTGTAGCATTTGCACGAATCTTGGCGTAGTTAGGTGGATATAAGGGGTTAGGATTTTCTCCTTCTCCTTCCACCAGTCCTTTGCCTTTTCCTCTCCTCCCAATCTCCCCGCGCGCACAGAGCTCCCCCGTTCCTCCCCACAGAACTCCCAGCGCTGCCCCTTTTAGGTTCACTGCTCATCGGAGAAATGGCTTCATCTTCTTCCTCCGACTTGGCGGCAGCGGTGGCGGCGGCGACGGCGGAAGCGGTGGCAGAGAAAGAGAGCTTTCGTAGGATCTGGATTCCCTGCGCGCTCAATGACGAAGGTCTCAAGAATGTGGAGAAGGAAGGGCTCCTTGCCGCCGGCGACTGGCGGAGCGGCTTCGAGGAAACCGTCCCCAACCCGCGCGACGGCAAGCGGGTCCACTTCGGCACCCACCTCGACAGAGGTTTGTCATTTCCTCCCTCGGAGTTCTTCTCTGAGGTGATTGATCATTATGGAGTTCAACTCCATCATCTTCCTCCCAACTCTCTCTTAGAGATGAGTGCGTACGCTTCATTGTGTGAGGGCTTTCTCGGCATTAGGGCGAGTTTGACTCTTTTCTGTTACTATTTTCATGTCCGGAGAAACTCCATTACCGCCGGTGTTCCTTATATCACCGGCACTATTAGTTTTTCACTTAGACGCGAGCGCGCGTATCCCAAAATTCTAGCTAGTGACTCGGTCAAACAATGGCCAGCCACGTTTTTCTATCATAGGGATATTCTGGCTCCCGGCAAAGCCGATACTTTGCCGGCTTTTGTTGATGGAGCTGCCACGGCCCAACCTTCTTGGGACGAGGCTGCTCCGGCTCTCACCGACAATATGATCCTCGCTAAGAGGCGGATCGAATACATGATCAAACACAAGGGACTGAGGGGATCCGATTTGGTCCTATGCTGGGTCTCACGCTGGATCCAGCCCCTTCAGTACCATGGGGATCGACTGATGCACTCCATCACGTCATCCAAGAAAGACTCCCTCCGCATTAGCCCCAAATCCTACACCACTCAAGGCTACATAAGCCATATCAAGTGGCTGATCTGGGAGCGGATCGAGAGGAGAATCCCGGAGGTTTCTCTGGATATGCATACAGCAGAAAACCTCGTAGTGCTGGTAAGCTTCCATCAGTACACCTTTTATGTGTTTCAATCTTCGAGTTATACTGCAATACTGATATGCTTTCTTATTTTCAGCTTGCCGACCTCCCCGAGTCGGAACTTGCTCCGCTCGAAGGATATCCTCCTGAGTTTTCTCACGAGACAGAGGTGGTCCCATTGCCGGACCTAGCGCTCAAGAAGCGCAAAGCTTCGACAGTGGCTGTTGGCACAAAGGAGGTGCCTGTGGTGAAGAGGTAACTTTCAGTCACAACTTCCGCCTTTGTACTCTACTCGATTTTCTTTCCGAGATGTAATATTTCCGAATTTACTACATTCTCAGAGAAAAACCGCTCATCAAGGGCAAGGGGAAGGGAATTTCTGCGAAGCCCCTACGACAGATGAAGCTTACCATAGCTTCCCCTGCCGTAGCTCCTCCGACTCCAGCCCCTCAACCTTCTGCAACGCCAGCGACCATTCCTTCCCCGGTTGTCGCAGAAGATCTAGATCCTTCAATAGAGCCTGCGATCCTTGAATCGCACACTGACATCACCATGGATGAGTCAGATCTAGATAAGGGTGAACCCTCTTTGGGTAATGATCCCTCGGCAGAAACCTTTGCCGAAAACCTTATCAGCAATCCGGGACTTGCCAAGTTTGGCCTGTCTCGAAAATCTGCTGAAGAAATCCAGCGGCTCACTAGGCAATGCCTGGAGAAAAGTACTTTATCTCCCGAGGAAGAAGCGCAAGTAGCAGAGGACGTTAAGTTCTCTGACCTTCTCGCCCAGGTGCGCCTTCGCGACGAGAGGATGAGGATTGGTGAGCTTCCAACAGCCCCAGTGATTCCTCTGACTCTCGCCGAAAAGGTGGCCGCTGAAGTGAACGCGGGTTTGGATAAACTTACCCGCGAACAACATGTAAGTCGGAATTCCAACTCCTGTTTTTTCCATTATTTTATATTATATCCTCTAGCCCCCAAGCATGAAGTAGGATATATAATCCGGGTTTATGCTTCATTAGGATGCCAAAGAACGAACTAGTGTAGCCCCCAAGGCTCGTGCTGATATTTAGCAAAAATATTAGCCCGAGTCTTAAGTAGCTTTCTGACTTATAGAAAGTATGTTCCTATAACCAGGATTTAATGAAGAATGTTTGCGATAAGCAGAGAGAGATCAAAGCTCTCCGGCTTAAAAATGCTGAACTTAAAGTTGCAAAGGATGAGGCCGAAGGTAAACATTCCGAGACTCAAACCTTGTCTTTGTTATTTTCAATGTCAATTTTTCTGAACTGTTGTTCTTTTTGACTTACAGCGCTGGTGAAACAATCCTGCACAACGATCGAAGAGGCCGAGAACCTCAAGACCTTGGTGGTGGAGAACAAGGAGCTTCGCCAAGAGCTGGACCAGCTCAAGGCAAATCATGAAAAGAGCATTGCTCAAATCCTTGAATCTTCCTCCATGGCCACTAATGAGCGTGATCGCAAGATGGCTGCTCAAGATAAAACAATCTTGGACCTCAAGAATGAGCTTGGCAGAGAGAGGGACCTTTCCCAGGCGCTCCGGGATGAACTCCAGAGTCTCCGGGAGGAGAAGACCAAAATTGACGACGTCATTTTTGGTACGTTCCATCTGGCTGACTTATCTTTTTCTTCGAGCTTCTTCAATGTCGGATATTTCTTAACTTATTTTGTATATAGGTCCTATGAAGTTGACGGACTCTTCTTCCACCGAGCCCCGCACCCACCGGCTTACCCAAGTCGGTGACCTGCTTCATGACTTCCACCAATCCCTTGAGGACATCGACGAAGCTCTCAAGATTCCGGACATGCACAGCATGTCGGATTTTCAGGTGCGAGACAAGGCAAAGGAGATGCCGCAGCTCGTCCAGGATTGGAACATGTCCTATGCGTGATCAGCAGTGCATAACGCTCTCACCATGGTCATGAGCCACCATGGAAACATGGAGATATGGAAAGTGACCACATGGTACTCTACAGTGGATGAAGATGGCCAGGAGCAGGAAATAAAGGCCATTATGGACTCCTGTGCCGGATATGGGTGTCATGTAGCTGACTTGACCAGCTACGATACTCCATTCTTCAACCGCGTGGACACTCCGCCTCCGCCTCCAGAAGAAACAGCAGAAATTTCCGATGATGAACGCACCACCTCAGATGCGGATATCTCGGAACGATATCAAGGCGAAGTATCCAGCGAGCCGGCAGCTCCTTCATCTCCTCTAGCATCATAGATCAGAAATTTTTGTATTATTCCGGAAAAACATGATGCGTCTGTAAATATGCAGTATTTCAACTTTGCTAGTGCTAAGCTTTTGATCTATTCAGCACTTTTTGGCTTTGAGTTTTTTTTCGTCTATACTTATCGTTTATCTGGCTTTCCGCCTCGTCCCTTTCGTGAGCCGGCTAAACCTTCCGCCAAAAACTTTGCTGAGCAACGTAGCTCAATTGCTAAACCAGTTTAAACTTGAAAACAAAGCCGGCTTCCAGTACCAACAATTCACTACTCGGAAAATGCCCGCATCCAGCAATCAGACAAATAACCAAAGTAAAGACTAGAAATTTTAGAATTATACCCGAAGGTAGCAATTTTAGAATCGGAAATCTAAACCAGAACGAACATGAGCATAAAGTACTTTCAAGCATTCTGGGATTTTCGACTCTGACATGATCATTTAGAAATAAGATGGTAAAAACTTCTCAGAAAAATCTTGAGGCAACCAAAACTTTTATTTCTCATAGAACATGTACATATATATGATTACAAAGAAGGATAAACTAAGAATAAAAGGGACGTAGCTGAGCAATATTCCACGGTATGTCTAACTCATCCGGATTTGTACTGCCTCCAGCTCTCTTTCTCTTCTTAGTAGCAGGTCTTTCTTTGACTAGCCTCATGTCAGTTAAGTAGTACGATCCATTGTGCAATACTCGACTAACTAAAAAGGTCCCTTCCCATACTGGGGAAAGTTTGTGCTTTCTTTGTTGCACAAGCCGGAGAACCAAATCACCTTTATTGAAAGATCTATTTCAGACTCTCTGGCTATGATACTTGCATAACTTCTGCTGATAGGCTGTAGATCTCATTTCAGCAACGACACGAACTTCTTCGACCAGGTCGAGATCGTTTTGTCGAGAAACCTCGGCATCCTCTTCAATATACACGGCCACTCTAGGAGAAGTATGAATCAAATCACTAGGAAGAACTGCTTCTGCGCCATAGACCAAGAAGAAAGGTGTGTATCCTGTTGACCTGTTTGGAGTTGTTCGTAAACTCCAAATTACAGAGGGTAATTCCTCTGCCCAAGCCCCCTCAGCACGTTGTGGTGCTTCGAGTGTCGGTTTTAGGCCTTGTAGAATTAAACCATTTGCTCTTTCAACTTGTACGTTAGCCCGTGGATGTGCGACTGACGCAATGTCAAGCCGGACATTTTGCTCGTTGCAGAATTCAGCCAATTCTCCCATAGAGAAGTTACTCCCGTTGTCCGTGATAATGCTATGCGGATAACCATACCGGATTATAACATCCTCGACAAATCTTTTGGCTATTGCTCCATCACAACTAGTGACAGGTTTAGCCTCAATCCATTTGGTGAATTTATCCACCATCACTAAGAGGTGAGTAAATCCACTTGGAGCTCGTTTAAATGGTCCTACCATATCAAGCCCCCACACCGCAAAGGGCCGTGTTATAGGTATTGTTTGCAGCTGATCAGCCGGAACATGAGCTTGCTTGGCGTACTTTTGGCAGCCTTTGCACGTCTTGACTAATCGTTCGGCATCTGCCTGAGCCTTAAACCAGAAAAATCCGTGTCTAAAAGCTTTTGCCACTAAAGATTTGGCTGCAGCGTGGTGACCACACTCGCCTTCGTGGATTTCTCTTAAGATTTCCACTCCTTCTTCCGGAGATAGACAACGCTGAAAAACCCTAGAAATACTTCGTTTATGGAGCTCACCTTTAACAATAGTATAGGATTTTGCTCGTCGGATAATCTGCCGGTTCAACACCTCGTCTTCGGGTAATTTGCCATCTACCAAATAATCGAGGTAGGGTTGAGTCTAGCTGGGAATTATAGCCAGAACTGCTATCAAAGGTGAGTCGGATTTGGTCGGATATTCCTCATCTACTCCCTTTATTGAGGGAACTTTGAGGTGCTCTAAAAAAGCGCCATCCGGGACCTCTTTCCGCGCAGAACCTATCCGAGATAGTGCGTCTGCTTCCTCATTTTCTGCTCGAGGGATGTGCTGAACTTCAAACCCCTCGAACGATTTAGATAGATCATCCACGACATCTTTATATGTTGCCATGTGTTTATTTGCATTACAAATATCTGACACTTGTTGAGCAACAAGATCCGAATCTCCGTAACACATCAAACGTCGGATGCCAATATCCTTAGCAATCCGGATTCCATGCAGCAGTGCTTCATACTCGGCAATATTGTTTGTCACTGTGAAGTGGATCTGCAACACGTATAAAAGTTTGTCTCCTTGGGGTGATTTGAGCACCACGCTAGCCCCCGAGCCCCCTCGAGCCTTAGACCCATCGAAAAAGAGGGTCCAATATTCCGACTCAGGGAGGATCATGTTCTCCTTCGTATCTGTCCAATCAGCGACAAAGTCAGCATGGATCTGGGATTTGATTGTTGTCCGAGGTTTATACTCAATGTCGAAAGCTGAAAGCTCTATGCCCCATTTGGCAACGCGTCCTGTGGCATCACTGTTGGATGATCCTGAAAGTAGTGTCGTAACTTACGAGATGCTAGAAAAACACCGTAAGCCAACTTTTGATAGTGTGGGTACCGCTGTTTTGATTCTGTCAGGACCTCGTTGACAAAGTAAGTCGGACGCTGCACCAGGTGTTCCTGATTTTCCTCTTGTCTCTCCACTACCATGACGATACTAACGACCTTATTTGTCGACGCAAGGTAGAGCAACATCGGTTCCTTAGGTTCCGGCGCTGCAAGGATAGAGTAGATGAGAGTACTCTCTTCAGATCTTGTAGCGCAGCTTCAGCTTCGTTAGTCCAAACAAAATCCTTGGTCTTTTTCAGGAGTTTGTATAATGGTGCGGCTCTTTCACCAAGCCGACTTACAAATTGACTGACCGCAGCGATGCAACCAGTTAATCTTTGTACGTCCTTTAGGCGAGTTGGCCTGGAAATATTGAGTATAGCCTTGATTTTGTCTCGGTTCACCTCTATGCCTCTTTGAGACACGATGAAACCTAACAATTTTCCGGCTAGTATTCCAAAGAAGCATTTCTTCGGGTTAAGCATGATGTTGTATTTTCGTAGATTGGCAAATGTTTCCTCCAAGTTAGAAATCAACGTTTCCTTCTTTTTGGACATTACCGCAATGTCATCCACGTATGCATGTACATTGTGTCTGAGTTGGTCATGGAGGCAACGCTGCATCGTGCGCTGGTACGTAGCTCCTGCGTTCTTCAGCCCGAAGGGCATTGTAACAAAACAGAAGGTTCTAAAGGGGGTTATGAATGAAGTTTTGACTTTGTCATATTCCTTCATCCGGATTTGGTGATAACCGGAATATGCGTCGAGAAAACAGAGGAGTTCCGAGCCTGCCGTAGAACCAATAACTTGATAAATTCTAGGCAGAGCGAACAGATTTTTTGGACAAGCCTTGTTCAAGGCAGTATAATCAACACACATCCTTAAATCAGTGGTGTCCTTTTTAGGGACCATTACAGGATTGGCTGACCACTCAGTGTTGATGACCTCTTCTATGAATCCGGCTAACTCAAGCCGTGCTAGTTCCTTAGCTATTGCCTTACGCTTTTTGTCGCCAAACCGTCGTAGGGACTGTTTGACAGGTTTAGCGTTCGGGTTTACATTTAGAGAGTGCTCGGCAAGTTCCCTAGGTACTCTGGTCATGTCAGATGGCTGCCATGCGAAGATATCTTGATTTGCTTAGAGGAACTTGACGAGCGCGCTTTCCTATGCGCTACTTAGGCCTACGCCTATCTGGGTCACCTTGGAGGGGTCATCATCCTTCAACGGTGCTTTCCTCGTCTCTTTAGATGCCTTGAACTCCGGATTTGTCTTTGTCACCTCCTTCTTCGTTGCGGGCATCTCGGACGGATCTATGCTCTTCTTGATCTCCTGGTACTCCTGGGCGTGCAGCACGGCTTCGGCAAAGGCGACATTTCCATCCTCGCACTCTCGCGCTTCCTTCGGGTCTCCCCTGATGGTGATCACGCCGTTGGGACCTGGAATTTTCATCATATTGTAAATGTAACACGGACGAGCCATAAAATCCCAGTAAGACGAACGTCTGAATATAGCGTGGTATGCGCTCTTGAACGGGACCACTTCAAAGGAAAGTGCCTCCGTCCGATAGTTCTTTGGAGTTCCAAAGGTAACATCCAAAGTAATCTCTCCCAGGGAATTAGCTTGTCTTCCTGGGACAACTCCGTGAAAAATCACAGAGCTATGGTTCAGCTGGGTCTCCGAGATCTTCATCCGGCGTAGCGTTTCGACATAGAGAATATTGATGCTACTACCACCGTCCATGAGGGTCTTGGAGAAACCATAACCGTCAATAAGTGGGTTGACGATTAAGGCGTATTTTCCTCGCCTGTGCAACTTAGGCGGATGATCAGCACGGTCAAATGTGATTGCCACTTCTGACCAGTCCAGATATTGAGGGACATCCGGAACTGTTGCATTGAGCTCGTGGAGAACTGCTTTCTTGACCTTTGCTGGTTGAGATCCGAGGAAGGTGACGTAAGTGTCCTTCTTGGTAGGAAAAGTTTTCTTCCCTTCCGGCTTGGGATTTGAAGCATCAGCTTCCTCCATGTCGGAATCTTCCTTGGTCTCCTTGTCCTTTTCGGGATTTTTCTTTCCCTTCTTCCGCTTAGCTTTGTAGCCCGCGGTATCATCTCTTTTGATGTCGTCATTGAAACGACATTCATCGTTGGTGTGGATGATCCCCCATTGGCGTCTAGGTGATGCACACATGGGTTATTGGCAATGTCGGCCCAAGAGTAGGTTTTGCATGGTTGCCGTTCTCCTCTACCTTGGACCCTTGAAGTCCCACGGCCACGCCCGTGGCCTCCGCCGCGTCCTCCTCGTTTTCCAGACCCAGAAACAGTAGTAACCACCGATGTTTCCGCACTGGGTTTTTCTTCCGAGGTATTTTTGCGCTTCTGAGCTTGTTGCTTTGTTTGTCTTGCCGACTGAGGCACAACTAGGACGTTGAGTAATCCCTCTGCATCGTCGTCAGCATCTGCATACTTGCTCGCTATTTCTATCATCTCTCCCAAATCAGTAACCTTGTCACACTTCAAGCGGTGATGTAGTAGACCAATTGGGAGTCCTGCAATGAAAGATTCAATCGCGGTTTGATTGTTTACTCCTTCATAGGAGTTCTTGGTGTCGATCCATTGTCCGAGGTAATCCCGGCAAGTTTATTCGGCTTTCTGGGTGCAACACTGCAGGTCTCCGACCGAACAGGGCCTCCGATATATGCCTTCGAAATTCCGAAAGAACGCACTTTGCATGTCATACCAGTTATGGATGGTGTTCTCCGGAAGTTCATTGAGCCATGACCGCGCCGTCTTCCACAATATAAGTGGGAGATATCAGGTTGCGACCAGGCTGTTTCCGCCTTTGGCGATGCAACAAGCTTGGAAAAAATCTAGTAGCCAAGTATCTGGCCGAGCAATGCCGTCGTAGGCTTGGATGCCTTAAGATAGCAAATCCTTCCGGGAATCTTGTAGCTCTGATGCGTGGTCTGAAGCACTTTGGGCCCATGTACATATCATCGTTTTTGTAGTGCTGCGCCTCTATGTTGGAATTGATCCTCTGCCTTGCGTCGTTCGGGGATAGAGATCGTCCCGAATGCCGGCTATGGCTGCGGTGCCTTGGAGCCGGACTTCGGCTTCTGTCACCACCTCCTCCGCCTTGTCACCCTCCTTGCCCTCCTTGGGAGCCGTTGTGATGACTGCTTGGTGGAGATGGTGGGGCAGCTGAATTGTTTCCGGCTGATCGCCGGTCTCCGTCCAGAGCGTCATTATTCCGGTTTCGGGGAGGATCTTGACTACGACGAGCCCCCTGCCGGCTTGTCCCATCATGGTTTCTGTCGTTCCTTCGTCCGTCGTTCCCACCATGGTGGGGCTCGGCTGGACGGCTTGCATGTCTAGGAGGTGGCTTTTTTGACGATCCTCCTCCCGATGTTTCTCTTTATCTTCTCCTCTTCGATCGCTAGACTCTCGTCGGGAAGGGTTCCTCGGATTCAGTGCAGCAATGGCATCTTTCTCGGCCGCTGGAGCGACGTTGCTCCAATTACGCGTAGTTCTGTGATGTTGTCCTGACGATCCGGTTCTTGAATAATTGTCTTCCCAGCGTTCGGGGCGATGATACTGCGCCCGGACGTAATGGGATCTTACGTCAGCCCATGCCGGATCTGTGCGACATTGGTCGGAATCCGAGACCAGTTTTTGACTTCCGGACAGGGCGACCTTTTGCTGCTCCAGTCCCTTGTTGAGTAGTTTGATACCCAAACGGATCTCCTCCGGTCCTGGATTAGTCGATAGAATTTCTCGGGCCGCCACGGTATTCTGTACTGGGGTTGGGTATACCCAATCTCCTTTGCTATCTTTCCGTGGCTTCCCCATCTCATCTCCAAAAAGGACGGCACAGACATGTGGGAATTGGTCGTCATTGGTGTGACGCTTCCGTGTCTTCTGATGCAACCGAGACATGTAGTCCTTAGTTGCCATGCGTTTCTTCTCCACCTTGATGTTTTTGGCTTCATCGAGGAGTTGTTGACGACGCGCTTCTAGGGCTTGGGCCCGTTCGTCCAGCTCTTTAGCAGTAAGTTCTGCGGCTGTAGGGATAGGTGGGGTTAATGCAGCATAGATGAGTTTACGCGCACCTTCGGTTATCATGTGTCCATCCACCGCTTCTTCTTTTTTTGGCTCTTCTGGGATAAGTGCTCCATCCGAGTCTTCTTCGTATTCCTCGGCAATCACCTCCTATGTCAGAGGGTCTTTTGCCGGGGTCTTGTTCTTCTTGTTCCTCTTCTTTGCCTTCTTGGCAGCGCCGGTACCAAAGACGGCTTTGGGTCCGTTTCCCAGAGTCAAACTCTGATTAGTACTTTCGGACATCTGGACCTCGGGATTATCTCAGACGTCCATGTCATCTTGTGCTTTGGGAGAGTGTTCCCCGGATCCTTCATCCATGGCTTCTCCTTCCTCTGCAGCTTTGGAGTTATACTCCTCTTCATATTCTGCGGAGAACTTTCGGAAATCTGCTGACGTCATAGATTCATCCGGGGATGCGGGTATGTCGGCGTTTGTTCCAATTGCCTCCAGCACAGAGTCGTGTTTTCTCCAGCCTCGGCAGAGCCGGATCCGGATCCCACGTATCCTACAAAGTGCGACGCGTGCTTCCTGAGGTACCTGCGGCTTTCACGATCAGCCATGTCGAAACTTTTGATGGTCTCGAGGATTGCATCTGCGCTTTCGCCTTGCAGTATCATACGTCTTAGTGTGTACCTCAAGGAAGGCCTGTCTGTCCCGACGTCGTCAGAGCCGGAATCAGTGTCGTTGATATGCTCCTCCTGAATTTCGACTTCCACGGGTGGGTCGATCTGGGATCCAGCTTCTCCAGGAAGATCCACTCCAGATTCGACTTCGACCGGTAGGTCTTCTTTAGGCTCGGATTTCTCCACTATCTCCGCAACTGGTGCGGGCTGGGTGGGATTAGGGTTTTCTGAGATCCGGAACTCTGCCGCCTCCATGGACAAAGGGGACCCAGAAGATTCTTCTGCCTCTATCATCACCGCTGGGGTGGGTTGGGCAGGTTCAGCGAAACCGATGTAAACATCGATCTCGCCAAAAGACATGATTGTGTAGGTAGTCACAGCCTCCCTAGCCGGAATCCAGGTCTCATCGAGAACGATGAGAGGGACGTCGCTGGCGTAGAGGATGCGACCGACGGCGATAGTCTCACCAATTCCGATTCTTGAAGATTCCGCTCGGAACGCAGATCCGAAGCTCACTTGCCCCACGGTGGGCACCAACTGTCGTCGGATTGAGGACAAGTACGCCATGAGGGGGTCCTCGAGGCGTGCGGAAGAGAGGGGTGTGAGACGTACAGTGTTCCGAGATGGTGAGCACACAAGTTTACCCAGGTTTAAACCCGCCAGCTTTGGACGGATGCTACTCCTGCTAGCAATCCAGTAATACGGTAGAGCCGGAATATGGGTTACAAGGGTTTCGCCTATGCGAGTTGAGATTGTAGACTATTGAGGTGTTTAGAGTGTTGCCCTAAAGGCTCTCCCTAGGACGGATTATATAGATATCCGGCCTAGGGCTTACAGGAGAGATCTATCCGGCTATGACTAAGAGTCGGTTACAGAGTACATCTTGAGCTACAAGTAACATTATGGGCCTAAGTCGGTAAGTCTTCTAGGCCTTCCCATAGCCAGATTGGACTCCGTCTTTCTCCTTGACTGGGCCGCCCGTGAAGCAAAGCTCTTACCCGAAGTGGGTCACCCTAGTCAGTGAGGAATTGTGAGGGTACCCGGAAAGTATATCCCCAACATTGGGGACACAAGAGACTTCTTGTATCTTGATTGCAGGGTTGCTTGAGAGGGGATACCTTTGACCACTTCCTCCCTGAGTTCAATAAACCTTGGGTGATCCACTTAAGGGAAAACTTGCTGCTGTTCTACAAACCTCTGCACTTGGAGGCCCAACAACTGTCTACAAGAATAGAAGTGCGTAGACATCAGAGTACTAGATGAGTCCAACAAACACCACAATTTCATGAAGATATCCAACTCCAAATATAACTCATAACAAGTACTTGAAATCTCTAGCCTAAGTGCCACCATGGTGTGCACGCTGTCACTTTCACACACATGGGGAGAGCAGAGATCTATTAAAGCACTTGAGTAGCAAGGTAGATCTACTTGATTACAAAGCTCATGATCAAAATATGATCATGCATAGAGAGAGATGTACACATAGCTACCGGTAGAACCCTTAGCCTTGAGGAAGAACTACTCCCTCCTCATCATGGGAATCAGCAACGGTGATGGAGATGGTGGTGGAGATCGATGGAGATGGCTCCGGGGGCACTTCCCCGTCCTGGCAGGGTGCCGGAACAGAGACTTTCTGTCCCCCGAATCTCCCCTTCGGTGGCGGTGGCACTATGGAACTTTTCGTGGCTGGAGGCTTGACTCTCTAGGGTTTATGCATCGGGAGGCTTCTTATAGGCCAAATGGCAAGGTCGGTGGGCGGCCAGGGGGCCCACACCATGCCCTGGCGCGGCCTGGGGGGACCCACGCCATGGGGTGGTGTGGCCACCCTGTGGCCCCTCTCCGACTCTCCTTCTGGCTCCGTGAGTCTTCTGGGAAAATATCAACTTTGGCTTTTGTCTGGTCCAATTCCGAGAATATTGATTTTCTGACTTTCCTGGAACCAAAAATAGCAGAAAACAGGAAACTGGCACTATGGCTCTTGTTAATAGGTTAGTCCAAGAAATCATATGAAAAGTACTCCAAAGTGTGGACAAAACATAAGAAAGTACATAAAACCAAGCATGGAACATCAAAAATTATAGATACATTTGCAATGTATCAAGGAGTGGCCCTCGTATTCAAGGGACGTGAGATTTCTAACTTATACTTCGTCAAGCATATACACCATATTTTGTTCACTTTAACCTTAATCACTTTAAGATGCTTATGATAGGGGCAATGAGAGCTGAAAGCTAACAAGTACCATAATTTTTGGAAGCTCTTTATGAGACTTGAATCCCTACTTCCTTCTATGAAGGCCTTTCTTCCACTTTTATATTGAGTCTCCGCCTTCTATCTTTATGCACCTAATTTGAGAGCATAGTGGCCATTCTTAGTTCTATGTGCACTGTCCCAAGACTAGTTGATTGATGCATAACTTGATATTGCTTGTTTTCAACTATTAGTATCTAGTCACTCTTATGAAGTTTGAAGGTGTCCTATGCATTTATATTTGCTACTCTATGAGGGACAAGCTGAATGCTACTATGCTATGTTTTCTTTATGTGAAACAAACAAACGTCTTGCAAAGCATTGTTATTCATGAATCTTTTGTTCGTGCCTTTTCATGTTGCAACATAGTTGCTTTGTCTTATTGTTAGAACTTTATCTTTGATGCTATGTTGAATTACTGTGATCCCAGCTTTCAATGTTTTACAAATACTTTGATCAAGTTTATGATGGTGCATGTCACCTCAAAAATTATTCTTTCTTTTTATCACTTACCTACTCGAGGACGAGCAGGAGTTAAGCTTGGGGATGTTGATACATTGCAAATGTATCTATAATTTTTGATGTTCCATGCTTGGTTTTATCTACTTTCTTATGTTTTGTCCACACTTTGGAGTACTTTTCATATCATTTCTTGGACTAACCTATTAACAAGAGCCACAGTGCCAGCTGCCTATTTTCTGCTGTTTTTGGTTCCAGGAAAGTCAGAAAATGAATATTCTCGGAATTGGACCGGATAAAAGCCAAACTTGATATTTTACCGGAAGACTCACGGAGCTAGAAGATGAGACGGAGAGGGGCCACAGGGCGGCCACACCATGTGGTGGCGCGGGCTAGCCTTGGTCGTGCCACCAGGTGGTGTGGGCCCCCTGGCCGCCCACCGACCTTGCCCTTTCGCCTATATATCTCCCCCGAGGCGAAAACCCTAAATCGTCAATCACAAAGCCACGAAAAGTTCCGCAGCGCCGCCGCCACCGAAGGGGAGATTCGGGGGACAGAAAGTCACTGTTCCGGCACCCTGTCGGGACGGGGAAGTGCCCCCGGAGCCATCTCCATCGAGCTCCACCACCATCTTCATCACGATTGTTGATTCCCATGATGAGGAGGGAGTAGTTCTCTCTCGAGGCTAAGGGTTCTACCGGTAGCTATTTTTTCATCTCTCTCTATGCATGATCATATTGTGATCATGAGCTTTGTAATCAAGTAGATCTACCTTGCTACTCAAGTGCTTTAATAGATCTCTGCTCTCCCTATGTGTGTGAAAGTGACAACGTGCACACCATGGTGGCACTTAGGCTAGCGATTACAAATACTTGTTATGAGTTATATTTGGAGTTGGATGTCTTTATGAATTTGTGGTGTTTGTTGGACTCATCTAGTACTCAAGGTGACAGTGTGGGGTTATCTAGATGGGAAAGATGAACTTTGAGGTGTGCTGTTATAGCCCTACCATCGATTAGAGTGTCCAACCGGAGAGTAGTTAAGAGTAGTATCATAAAGAGAAGATATTTATATGAGAGTGTGCACTAGTGAAAGTATGATCCCTAGGCCTTGTTTCTAAGCATTGAAACACCGTTTGCAACTAGATCTGTTACATGTTTGCTTGCTGCTATCTTTATTTCAGTTTACCTTTAGTCTCTTCCACGCCATCAAGCTATTTTCTGGCACCGATGTCTTATATCCATACCACTTGTATTTCACTATCTCTTCGCCGAACTAGTGCACCAATACACTTGACAAGTGTATTGGGTGTGTTGGGGACACACGAGACTTCTTGTATCTTGATTGCAGGGTTTCTTGAGAGGGATACCTTTGACCACTTCCTCCCTGAGTTGGATAAACCTTGGGTGATCCACTTAAGGGAAAACTTGCTGCTGTAATACAAACCTCTGCACTTGGAGGCCCAACAACCGTCTACAAGAATAGAAGTGCGTAGACATCATAAGTAAATAAAGTGCGAGTAAATAAAAGACGATAATAATAAATGCAGCAAGTGGCCCAATCCTTTCTTTAGTAAGGACAAGCCGGTCGTATTACTTAAGATAACCAAACATTCTCGAGGACACACATGAATATCGTCAAGTGCTTTCGCTTCATATAGTTGATTAATCTTCTTTAGTTTGATAAGTGTTGTGTGCGTGAACCTGTGCTAATGTACCGACCTTCCTAGGACTAACACATACTTGTGATTATACCCTTTGCAAGCATCCGCAAGTATAAGAAAGTAATTAATATAGAAACCTAACCACATCTTTAAACTCTAAGATCCTGACATCCCTTGTGCAAAGGTTTCCTAACGAGGGTTCAGGTTTCTGTCACTCCGGCAACCCCTACGATTAGTAGCCAAATACACAAGGCATTACCCTAGGCCCATAAAGGTGAAGTGTCATGTAGTCGATGTTCACATGACACCACTAGAAGAATAACACCACAACTTAAATAACAAACTACTGAATCTTTCTCAACACAACTCCACTACTAACAACATGACTTCTCCCATGTCCTCAAGAACTAAACGAACTACTCACAAGACATCATATGGATCAAAATCAGAGATGATATAATGATATGTAACAATCTGAACATAAATGATAATTCAATGGTTCACTCAATAGCATAAACTACAAGGAGTAATCAACACCGGGAAAGTTTCCCCTAAGAACTATGCAAGATTCAACCCAATTGTTACAATGGTATGGAGTGGTGATGATGGTGCTGGTGGAGATGATGGTGGTGATGATGATGATGATCCCAATGAAGTCCAGCTTGATGGTGGTGTTGATGGCGACGATCTCCCCTCTCCGGGAAGGAATTCCCCCTGCAGAATTCTGTCTGTCGGAGAGATCTTTCTCTCTCTGTAGTTTTCCGCCCCGTAGAGGTGGTTGATGACCCACAAGTATAGGGGATGTATCACAGTATTTTCGATAAGTAAGAGTGTCGAACCCAACGAGGAGCAGAAGGTGCTGGCTAGTGGTATGGATCCAGAATTCTCTTCCAATACTTAGCAAACGGATTTTTAGGGTTTTTTGATAATGCAAGTAAATAAAGTACGAGTAAACAAAAGACAATAAGAAAAAATGCAGCAAGTGGCCCAATCCTTTATTCAGCAAAGGACAAGCCGGTTGTATTACTTAAGATGACCAAATGTTCTCGAGGACACATGGGAAGACTGTCAAGTGCTTTCGCTTCATATAGTTGATTAATCTTCTTTAGCTTGCTAAGTGTTGTGTGGGTGAACCTGTGCTAATGTACCGACCTTCCTAGGACTAATACATACTTGTGATTATACCCCTTGCAAACATCCGTAAGTACAAGAAAGTAATTAAGGTAGAAACCTAACCACAACTTTAAACTCTAACACCCTTACGTCCCTTGTGCAATGGTTTCCTAATAGGGGTTCAGGTTTCTGTCACTCTGGCAACCCCTACGATTAGTAGCCAAATACACAATGCATTCCCCTAGACCCATATAGGTGAAGTGTCATGTAGTTGACGTTCACATGACACCACTACAAGAAGTACACCACAACTTAAATATCACACTATTGAATCTTTCTCAACACAAATCCACTACTAACAACATGACTTCTCCCATGTGCTCAAGAACAAAACGAACTACTCACAAGACATCATATGGATCATGATCAGAGATGGAATAATGATGTATAAAAATCTTAACATAAACAATAATTCAATGGTTCACTCAATAGCATCAACTACAAAGAGTAATCAACACCGGGAAAGTTTCCCCTAAGAACTAATGCAAGATTCAACCCAATTGTTACATCAATATGGAGATGGTGGTGAGGGTGCTAGTGGTGATGATGGTGGTGATGATGATGATCCCGATGAAGTCCAGCTTGATGGTGGTGTTGATGGCGACGATCTCCCCTCTCCGGGAAGGAATTCCCCCAACAAAAATCTGTCTACCGGAGAGATCTTTCTCTCTCGGTGTTTTCTGCCCCGTAGAGGCGGCGAAATCTTTCTATGGTCGCTCCCCGAGCCTTAGGGTTTCGGGAGGAATATATATGCCAGAGGTGGGCCAGGGCGGCCACACCACCTGGTGGCACGGCCTAGGGTGGCCCGCGCCAGGGGTGGTGTGGGCCTCCTGTGGCCCATCTCCACTCCCTCTTCTGGAATCCTTCGTCTTCTGGAAAAATAGGATTTTTCGTATATTTTCCCGGATTTTCTGATCTTCGCAAATTTTGCCTCCAATCAACACCTTTTCCATCAGAATCCTGACTGCAGCGATCCATGCTCCAAAAGTCATCAACCATGCAAAAACATATGAAATAACATAAGTATCACCTCTCAATACGAAATATATCAATGAATAACAGTATATTATGATATATAATAGTGATGCAAAATGGACGTATCAACTCCCCCAAGCTTAGATTTTGCTTGTCCCCAAGGGAAACTGAGCTCAATAAACATGGCCTCGGGTTTATGGAGTGAAGAGTCGATAAAAAGAATACGGACAAGAAGCATCACATTCATCAATACATAGATCATAATAGAAGACAACTCACTATTATATAACTTACTTGTAATAAGTAAAGGAAACACAATAAAGATACATAAAGTGAATCAAAATTGGTAATGGCAAACTTAGCTCTTGGTCAAAGAATAGTTGATAATTTCCTGGAGTTCACAAATAACTGATTTTCAATGATAGCTTTCAAAGTAGTAAACACCAAGATAAGAGCAAAGTGCAAAACAAGGAACATAAGAGACATGATTGAATATATCATCATATGAATGAATGAAACACAACAACTCAAAATACTTGCTGAGACAGAAGGTAATAGGTTTACAGACTCAACTACAAAGTAAAAGAAGGGCCCTTCGCAGAGGGAAGCAGGGATTTCAAGTTTCATAAAGAGCTCCCAAAAATTATGGTACTTATTAGCTTTCAGCTCTCATTGCCCCTATCATAGGCATCTTTAGGTGATTAAGGTTAAAGTGACACAACTAAGAGGATATGTTTGACAAGTTATAAGTTGAAATCTCATGCCCCTTACTTACGAGTACCGAACCTCATGCTACTCAACTTCAGTCACGACTAAGCTCTTGTCATTGTAAATACATATGTATCATCGAGAACCACCAACGGGGTACCCCTTGCACATGACACATGAGCTATCCCATAATCAAAATGGAAAGGCAAGCAGACAATGAGCATCTCAACGATCTTTTTATTTGCTATTTGCATAGGTCTTTATTGAGGATGCTTCATAGAATGCTCACTATAGTTATGCTGCAAGTTTCCACCATGATTAGGCATGGATTAGGCTAGCGGCCTAGGCGTCTCTCTAACACACATATAGACTCCATGATCTTACAAGTGCCCCTTTTATTTCACACCGCCGGGATCCATAGGCAAAAGAATAATGATATCAACTAGGTACAAAGTACCATGGCAGTGTTGAAAGCGTTCCCCATGATACATGGTTCTGCTAACTTCAACTTATAAAGCGCAAGCATATACGCAACAAAGAAGGACCCAATGGTTCAAGTTTATTAAATGCAAGAAAGTAAAGTGTGCCATCAAGTTTGTGAGAGCTTTAATCACTAATTTTCACATAACAAGTTTAATTTGGAAGGTAGATAAAAACAGGAATTTGCTTGGAATAGCAATAATGCTAATAGGTAGGTATGGTGGACACAAATGGCAAAGGTTTTGGTTTTGAGGATTGGATGCACGAGAAGAATTCCCTCTCAGTACAGGTTTTTGGCTAGCAAGGCTGGGTAGCAAGTATAAGAATTGAAGGAAACAAACAAACATACAAGTGATAAGGACAAACATGCAATCTTCCTTGGAAGCACAAAAGATCTTAACTAGAGAATACTAAACTTATGAGTAAATCAAGAAAGAAAGATGATGAAATTATATTTCTTTAGAGTACTTTTATCTTTTCATTCAACTCTCAAAAATAGTGTTGCTACTGACCGAGCCAGGTTTGCCAAAACCAACTAAATTAATTTAATGATCCCAAAGTGATACCAATACTAACAACAAGATCAATTATATAACCACGAATTGAAAAGTAATATAAGATATGCAAAAGAGTAAATGATAGAACTTCTCATTAATATTCCATAATGGCAACTCACACCAAGGGATACATATCTAACGAGAGAGGGGACACTTCCATAATGCAAACCATCCTACATGATAACTTCTCTATTCATGATATGACTCTACTAAAAAGGTAAAAAGATAGAAGATAGTGATATGATACCGTGGAACTCCCCCAAGCTTGGAACAAGCCAAGGGGATGCCAAACCTGCGAATTACTCCTTTGGTGGTGGTGGTATCCTCTTGATGAGCTCTTTGATCAATTTCCCCAAGTCCTCAATCTCGAAGGTGTGATTACGAATAAGCTGTGAGTTTTGCTCAATACGGCTCATGATCATGTCGGGTTGGGAATCCCAGCTCCTGCGATTCTTTCCCCACTCTACCTCCTTGAAGTCTTCTTTTCCTACATGGCTAGAACGAGACAAATCCCAATTGGAGGGTAATTTCCCTTTGGGCATATTCTGGTATTGATGCTCATGGATAAGAGTATGGAAAGGATTCTTGGTGCGTGGAGGAAGTGACCAGGGATCTGAACGGTGATGAGGAGGCTTCCCTCCAATTGACATAGTCCTGGCAGGGTTTGCCACCACTCCAATGCTCGCAATGGTAGTGCCAGTGTGCTTTGCCTCCTCTTCATCTTCACTCTTGATCTCCTTCTCCTGCCCGGGGTCCCAGAGATCTTCCTCCATAGGCTCCTTTCCTTTATCCTTGGCAGACACCATTGTGCTTCAAAAACTTTCAAAGATAGTTCCTGGCAGAAACAGATCGAAATGAAAACATGACGAAAACACGATATACAAACCTCGGGAGATCCGGGGGATTATATATTACAAAGTTTCACAACAAAAGGAAGGTACTGGGAGAAAACGGGTCGGAGACGGAGTCTGGAGTGGCAACACCACCTGGTGGCGCGGCCAGGGGTGGGCCCACGCCACAGGGTGGTGTGAGCCACCCTGGCTCCGTTTCCATCCCTCTTTCGTTTCATAGCTTTCCTTATTGACTAAAAACTGCAAAAATATAGTTGGATAGTATTTTCGTGGAACTTTTCTTACCAGAACTGTTACCTATTTGAAAACAGACTCTGCAGGTCTCTGAATTTGGTATCTAGTAAATTCTTCCGGAGTCACCACTTGAATAGCATCAATATCTTCATCTTCATACACTTATTACTTGAGTCATAAAACCTTTCACTTCCTTGTTACACCATTATCTCCACTACCTAGAAATATCTTTCACACAAAACTTCACACAGTTCTCATTAGCAACATTAGAATAAGTGAAGTGATAAACCTTTTGAATCCAACTTCAACTGAAAACCATCAAAACATAAGTTACTGTAGCAAATCCTTCCGGAAACCCAAAAATAATTCAAAAAGGAAATCGAATAAAGAAGCAATGCAAGAGTCGAGAAATCTGTCAAAACAAACCACCAGGTAAAGATCAATTTTTTCGGAAATCTTCTGTTGCTCAAAGCAAAAAGTTCAAAACTAAAGAAAGTTAAATAACAACCTAGGAAAGAAGCACAAACAAACTCAGATCAATCCGACATACAGAGATCTCTCACGAATTTTTACGGTGAAGCACAAAAATCTGTTTCGGGACAACAACTTCCCCAAATATTACTTCTCTCTCATTAGAGGTTGATCTTGACACAAAAACCAAACAAAAAGGATAAGAAGAGGTTATTACCCAAAAACAAACTGAAAGCAAAAATAAATTGGGTTGTCTCCCAAAAAGCTCTTTCTTTATAGCCATTAAGATGGGCATGATGATTTTGATGATGGTCACTCAGGAATATGACTTGAAGTGAAGGAGAGTATTAAGAAGCAAAAATACACACGTTTAAGTCTAACCCACTTCCTATGCAAGGGAATTTTGTAAACAAACAAGTTGTTGAAACCAGAGGCTACTAGCATAGGAAGGCAAAATAAGTGCAACATAAAAACTTTCAGCATAAAACGAGGAAACTTGATATTATTGAGATGCATTAGAACACTTTTTCCTATCTCATAGTAACTTTTAGTATCATGCATAAACTTAACAATATAACTATCACAAGGGCCATCGTAACAATAATCACTTATTCTACCAGGAAACACAGGAATACTAGCTCTCATAACACTACTTTGTGAAACAATATTAGAGGTATCCTTACAAAGGATAGTGTGTCCCTCTTCTTCATATTTAGTAACAAAGTCTTTCACATTTGCTATTATAGGTTCATCGACCATTTGTTTATCAGGTTCAACAACTTTGCCTGTACTTTCATTAACCATACTAGCTATCATAGAATGTTCCTTTATCTTAACTGGGAAAGGCATTTTCTCAATGTAAGGTTCAGGTAAAACATGATTAGAAGTATAAACTTTAGTATTTCTTGCAGGAACACTCTTAGCAACGTCTTTATAAGGTTCATGATACTTATTCCACTTCTTTTTAGGCACTTCAATATAGGAAGCAAAAGCCTTAAAATAAGAAGCAATAGCTTGAGAGTCTAGACCATAAGCATTTTTAATATTTTGAAAGTCATCAGTTCCCATAAAAGATTTAATGCATTCATAATCATAGTTTATACCTGACTTTCTACCTTTTTCATTCTCCGAAGCTTCAACATTATCTTGAATATGGCCCAGAAGATCCCATTTAGCTTCTTCTTCCATGCGAGTGAATGATCCAACACAAGAAGCATCCTATAAATACTTATCATGAAGGGAAAGCCTTGCATAAAATTTATTGATAATAATATTGTTGGGGAGCTCATGAATGGGACATTTGAGCATTAGTAACTTCAATCTCCCCCAAGCTTGAGTTGTACTCTTGCCATCAAGAGGCCAAAAGTTGTATATTTGATTCCGATCTTTATGAATCTCACTAGGAGGGTAAAACTTTGAATAAAAGAGAGGTACTATTTACTCCCATTCCAGAGCTTGACCATTCTTTAGCAGCTTATACCATTCCTCAGCTCTTCCTTTCAGTGATAATGAGAATAACTTTTTCTTAACTTGATCTGTAGTAATACATGTACACTTGAACAACCTGCATAATTCGTGTATAAAGAGTAAATGATCACCGGGATGGACTGTTCCATCCCCAACATAGTAGTTATCCATAACACGATCAATAATTCTTCTAGGTATTTTAAAAGCATTATTCTCAGAAGGTGGTGGTTCACCTACTACCTTAGCAGTGGTAGTAGCATTACCAAATAAGAAACTCAGCGAATTATCCATAACAAAAATAAAGCAACTAACAGAAGTAAACAATACTCATAGTAGAAGTTTCCTTTACTAGTTCCACTCTCCAATAGCGCTTCACTCCCCGGCAACGGCGCCAGAAAATAGTCTTGATGACCCACAAGTATATGGGGTGTATCGCAGTATTTTCGATAAGTAAGAGTGTCGAACCCAACGAGGAGCAGAAGGTGCTGGCTAGTGGTATGTATCAGGAATTCTCTACAAATACTTAGCAAACAGATTTTTAGGGGTTTTTGATAAAGCAAGTAAACAAAGTACGAGTAAAAAAAAGACAGTAGGAATAAATACAGCAAGTGGCCGAATCCTTTATGCAGCAAAGGACAAGCCGGTTGTATTTCTTAAGATGACCAAACGTTGTCGAGGAAACATGGGAAGACTGTCAAGTGCTTTCGCTTCATATAGTCGATTAATCTTCTTTAGCTTGCTAGGTGTTGTGTGGGTGAACCTGTGCTAATGTACTGACCTTCCTAGGACTAATACATACTTGTGATTATACCCCTTATAAACATCCATAAGGACAAGAAAGTAATTAAGGTAGAAACCTAACCACAACTTTAAACTCTAAGACCCTTACGTCCCTTGTGCAATGGTTTCCTAACGGGGGTTCAGGTTTCTGTCACTCCGGCAACCCCTACAATTAGTAGCCAAATACACAATGCATTCCCCTAGGCCCATATAGGTGAAGTGTCATGTAGTCGGCGTTCACATGACACCACTAGAAGAAGTACACCACAACTTAAATATCAAATTATTGAATCTTTCTCAACACAACTCCACTACTAACAACATGACTTCTCCCACGTCCTCAAGAACAAAACGAACTACTCACAAGACATCATATGGATCATGATCAGAGATGGAATAATGGTGTATAAAAATCTGAACATAAACAATAATTCAACGGTTCACTCAATAGCATCAACTACAAAGAGTAATCAACACCGAGAAAGTTTCCCCTAAGAACTAATGCAAGATTCAACCCAATTGTTACAGCAATATGGAGATGGTGATGAGGGTGCTGGTGGTGATGATGGTGGTGATGATGATGATGATCCTGATGAAGTCCAGCTTGATGGTGGTGTTGATGGCGATGATCTCCCCTCTCCGGGAAGGAATTTCCCCGGCAGAAATCTGTCTGCCGGAGAGATCTTTCTCTCTCGGTGTTTTCCGCCCCGCAGAGGCGGCAGAATCTTTCTTTGGTCGCTCCACGAGTCTTAGTGTTTCGGGAGGAATATAAACGCCAGAGGGGAGAGCGAGAGGTAGGCCAGGGTGGCCCGCGCCAGGGGCTGGTGTGGGCCCCATGTGGCCCATCTCCACTCCCTCTTCTGGCATCCTTCGTCTTCTAGAAAAATAGGATTTTCCGTATATATTCCCGGATTTTCTGGTCTTCGCGAATTTTGCCTCCAAACATCACCTTTTCCATCAGAATCCTGACTGCAACGGTCCATGCTCCAAAAGTCATCAACCATGCAAAAACAGATGAAATAACATAAGTATCACCTCTCAGTATGAAATATATCAATGAATAACAGTAAATTATGATATAGAATAGTGATGCAAAATGGACGTATCAGCGGTGGAATCTTTCTGTGGTCGCTCCCTAGGTATTAGGGTTTTGAGGGGATAATATACGCCAAAGGGGAGAGCCAGGAGTGGGCCAGGGTGGCCACACCACCTGGTGGCATGGCCAGGGGTGGCCCACGCTAGGTGGTGGTGTGGGCCCCCTGTGGCCCATCTCCACTCCCCCTTCTGGCATCCTTCATCTTCTGGAAAAATAGAATTTTCCATGTATTTTCCTGGATTTTCTTATCTTCGCGAATTTTGCCTCCAATCAGCCCCTTTTCCATCAGAATCCTGACTGTAGTGGTCCATGCTCCAAAAGTCATCAACCATGCAAAAACAAATGAAATAACATAAGTATCATCTCTTAATATGAAATATATCAATGAATAATAGTAAATTATGATATAGAATAGTGATGCAAAATGGACGTATCAACTCCCCCAAGCTTAGACTTCGCTTGTTCCCAAGCGAAAACTGAGATGAATAAACATGACCTCAGGTTTATGGAGTGAAGAGTCGATAAAAGAGTACGGACAAGAAGCAACACATTCATCAATACACAAATCATAATAGAAGACAACTCAGCATTATATAACTTAACTTGCAATAAGTAAAGGAAACACAAGTAAAGATACATAAAGTAAATAACAATTGGTAATGGCAAACTTAGCTCTTGGTCGAAGAATAGTTGACAATTTGCAGGATTTCACACATGAAGGGTTTTCAGTGATAGCTTTCAAAGTAGTATTCACTAAGATAAGAGCAATGTGAAAAACAAGGAACATAAGAAACATGATTGAATAAATCATCATATGAATGAATGAAACACAAAAACTCAAAATACTTGCGGAGATAGAAGGGAATAGGTTTACTGACTCAACTAAACAGTAAAAGATAGGCCATTCATAGAGGGAAGCAGGGATTTCAAGTTTCATAAAGAGCTTCCAAAAATTATGGTACTTATTAGCTTTCAGCTCTCATCGCCCCTATCATAAGCATCTTTAGGTGATTAAAGTTAAAGTGATCAAATATGAGGATATGCTTGACAAGTTGTAAGATGAAAATCTCATGTCCCATGAATACGAGGGCCGCTCCTCATGCTACGCAAGTTTAGTTACCGGTAAGTTCTTGTCATAGTAAGTATATGTGTATCATATACAACCGCCAACGGGGTACCCCTTGCCCGATGATACGGAAGAATCCCCATATCAAAATGACAAGGCAAGCAGACAACGAGCATCTCAGTAATCTTCTTATTTACCATGGGAAAATGGTGCTTTTTTCTATCTTTCCTCTTTTCTCATCTCTTTTTTTCCTTTTTTTCTCAATCTCTATATCTTTTTTTATAAGAAGAATGCTTCATAGATTGCTCATTATGGTTACGCTGCAGGTTTCCACCATGATTAGGCATGGATTAGAACAGTGGCCCAGGCGTTTCTCTAACACACATACATAATTCCATGGAGTTACAAGCTCCCCTTTCATTTCACACCGACGACATCCATAAACAAAAGAGCATGATATCAACTAAATAAAGTGCAATGTTGAAATCGTTCCCCATGACAGCATGGTTCTGGTAATTCACAACTTATAAAGCGCAAGCATATACGCAACATAGATGGGCACAATGGTTCAAGTTTATTAAGTGAAAGAAAGTAAAGTGTGCCATCAAGTTCGTGAGAGCTTTAATCACTAATTTTCACATAACAAGTTTAATTCGGAAGGTAGATAAAAACATGAATTTACTTGGAATAGCAATAGTGCTAATAGGTAGGTATGGTGGACACAAATGCCACAGGTTTTGGTGTAAGGATTGGATGCACGAGAAGCATTCCCTCTCAGTACAGGTTTTTGGCTAGTAAGGCTGGGTAGAAAGCATAAGAGTTAAAGGAACCAAACAAACATACAAGTGATAAAAACAAACATGCAATCTTCCTTGAAAGCACAAAATATCTTAACTAGAGAATACTCAGCTTATGAGAAACTCAAGAAAGATGATGATGAAGTTATATTTCTTTAGAGTACTTGATGACCCACAAGTATAGGGGGTGTATCGTAGTATTTTCGATAAGTAAGATTGTCGAACCCAACAAGGAGCATAAGGTGCTAGCGAATGGCTAGGAGAAGGAATTCTATGTAAATACTTAGCAAACAGATTTTTGGGGGTTTTTGATAATGCAGGTAAATAAAGTATGAGTAAATAAAAGACAATAAGAATAAATGCAGCAAGTGGCCCAATCCTTTCTTTAGCAAAGGACAAGCCGGTTGTATTACTTAAGATGACCACACATTCTCGAGGACACGTGGGAATATCGTCAAGTGCTTTCGCTTCATATAGTTGATTAATCTTGTTTAGTTTGCTAAGTGTTGTGTGGGTGAACCTGTGCTAATGTACCGACCTTCCTAGGACTAATACATACTTGTGATTATACCCCTTGCAAGCATCCGCAAGTACAAGAAAGTAATTAAGGTAGAAACCTAACCACAACTTTAAACTCTAAGACCCTGACGTCCCTTGTGCAAATGTTTCCTAATGGGGGTTCAGGTTTCTGTCACTCCGGCAACCCCTACGATTAGTAGCCAAATACACAATGCATTCCCCTAGGCCCATATAGGTGAAGTGTCATGTAGTTGACGTTCACATGCCACCACTAGAAGAAGTACACCACAACTTAAACATCAAACCATTGAATCTTTCTCAACACAATTCTACTACTAACAACATGACTTCTCCCATGTCCTCAAGAACTAAAGGAACTACTCACAAGACATCATATGGATCAAGAACAGAGATGATATAATGATATGTAACAATCTGAACATAAACAATAATTCAATGGTTCACTCAATAGCATCAACTACAAGGAGTAATCAACACCGGGAAAGTTTCCCCTAAGAACTATGCAAGATTCAACCCAATTGTTACAGCGGTATGAAGTGGTGATGATGGTGCTGGTGGTGATGATGATGATGATGATCCCGATGAAGTCCAGCTTGATGGTGGTGTTGATGGCGACGATCTCCCCTCTTCGGGAAGGAATTCCCCCGGCAGAATTCTGTCTGCCGGAGAGATCTTTCTCTCTCGGTGTTTTCCGCCCCGTAGAGGCAGCGGAATCTTTCTATGGTCGCTCCCCGAGTCTTAGGGTTTCGGGAGGATAATATACGCCAGAGGGGAGAGCCAAGAGTGGACCAGGGTGGCCACACCACCTGGTGGCGCGGCCTGGGGTGGCCCGCGCCAGGGGGTGGTGTGGGCCCCCTGTGGACCATCTCCACTTCCCCTTCTGGCATTCTTCGTCTTCTGGGAAAATAGGATTTTCCATGTATTTTCCCGGATTTTCTAATCTTCGCGAATTTCGCCTCCAAACATCACATTTTCCATCAGAATCCTGACTGCAGTGGTCCATGCTCCAAAAGTCATCAACCATGCAAAAATAGATGAAATAACATAAGTATCATCTCTTAATATGAAATATACCAATGAATAACAGTAAATTATGATATAGAATAGTGATGCAAAATGGACGTATCAGTACTTTTATCTTTTCATTCAATTCTCAGAATAGTGTTACTACTGACTGAGCCAGGTTTGCCAAAACCAACTAAATTTACTCAATGGTCCCAAAGTGATACACATACTAACAACAAGATCAATCATATAACAGAAATTGGACACTAATATAAAATATGCAAAAGAGTAAATGAAAGAACTTCTCATTAATATTCCATAATGGAAACTCACACCAAGGGATACATAGATATCTTACTAGAGGGGGACACTTCCATAATGCAAACCATCCTACATGATAACTTCTCTATTCATGATATGACTCTACTAAAAAGGTAAAAAGGTAGAAGATAGTGATATGATACCGTGGCACTCCCCCAAGCTTGGACCAAACCAAGGGGATGCCAAAACCTGATGACGAATTACTCCTTCAGTG
Source organism: Avena eriantha (assembly GCA_910589775.1). NCBI lineage: Eukaryota > Viridiplantae > Streptophyta > Magnoliopsida > Poales > Poaceae > Avena > Avena eriantha. The sequence continues at coordinate 247,522,137 of OU342746.1, forward strand.
GTGGTGGTGTTTTCTCGTCATCGTCCGACTTCCAAGGTAAGGGTTCCCTATCAACAAAAGACATCCTGGTCTCCAACATCCCAAAACTAGCAGCAACACTTATGCGTTTGAACCTAACCTCATACTCACAGTTTTGATTTTGCACATCGTAGAGCTGTGCTTGTAGTTGGTTGGTTGTTCGGTGGAGTGAGAGAATTTCTTCCTTAAGCTCAGCAGTCTCCTTCTAGTGCTCGGCGATGAGTTCTGAACTAATCTTATGGATAATATCCACTTCGTGTTCCGCCATCTTCTTGTACCTAAAGACTTCTTGCTCCAATGCTTCCATCATGTCCTCCAGACTGCCTTCACCTTTAGGGCCCTGAACCTCTTTTATCTGTACCTCTCCATCTTCGAGAAACAACTCCTTGGGATGAATCTTCAACTCACGCATGTACGGGTGGACGATGTCCGCAGAGGAATCTTCCTTGGTTGATCCAGAGGAAGAAATTGTGGCTCCAAAACTGGGACTCTACGTGTCAGAAACAGATCGAAATGAAAACACGACGAGAACACAATATACGAACCTTGGGGGACCCGGGGGATTATATATTACAAATTATTACAACAAAAGGAAGGTACTGGGAGAAAACGGGTCGGAGACGGAGTCCGAGGTGGCCACACCACCTGCTGGCGTGGCCAGGGGGGCGCGCTAGGGCGTGGTGTGAGCCACCATGGCTCCGTTTCCATCCCTCTTTCGCTTCGTTGCTTTCCTTGTTGGATTAAAACTGCAAAAATATAACTGGATAGAATTTTCGCGGAAATTTTCTTACCAGAACTGTTACCTATTCGAAAACGGACTCTCCAGGTCTCTGAAGTTGGCATTTAGTAGATTCTTCCAGAGTCACCGCTTGAATAACATCAATATCTTCATCTTCATACACATATTGCTCGAGTCATACACATTTTCTCCAATAGCCTAGAAATTTCTTTCACACAAAACTTCACACAATTCTCATTAGCAACATTAGTGTAAGCAAGGAAATAAACCTTTTAAGTCCAATTTCAACAGAAATCCATCAAAACATAAGCTACTGTAGCAACTCCTTCCGAAAACCCAAAAAGAATTCAAAAAGGAAATCGATTCAAGAGGCAAATGCAAGAGTGGCAAAAATCTGTCAAAACAGACCAGCAGGTAAAGATCAATTTTTTCAAAAATCTTTTGTTGCTCAAATCAAAGTGCAAAACTAACAAAAGTTAAATAACAACCTAGGGCATAAGCACAAAAAATTACAGCTCAATCCAACATTCAGAGATATTTCATGAATATTTACAACGAAGCACAAAAATCTGTTTCGGGACATCAATGTCCCCAAATCTTACTTCTCTCTCGTTAGAGGTTGATCTTGACACAAAAAAAACAAAAGGATAAGGAGAGGTTATTGCAAAAAAAATAACTTGCAAGACTCAAAGAAACAAAAACACACTGAAAGCAAAAATATATTGGGTTGTCTCCCAAAAAGCTCTTTCTTTATAGCCATTAAGATGGGCATGATAATTTCAATGATGCTGACATAAGAATATGAATCGAAGTAAAAGAGAGCATCAAGAAGCAAAAATACACATGTTTAAGTCTAACCCACTAGCCTATGCAAGGGAATTTAGTAAGAAAACAAGTTGTTGAAACCAGGGCCTGCTAGCATAGGAAGGCAAAACAAGTGCAACATGAAGACTTTTAGCATAAAGCAAGGAAACTTAATATTATTCAGATGCATTAGAACACTTTCCCCTCTCTCATAATAACTTTTAGTATCATGCATAAATTTAACGATATAACTGTCACAAGAACCATTGTAGCAATGATCACTTATCCTAACAGAAAACACAGGGACACTAGCTCTCATAACACTACTTTGTGAAACAATATTAGGGATATCCTTACAAAGGATAGTGTGTCCCTCTTCTAGATATTTAGTAACAAAGTTCAATAGCTACTTGTTTCATCAGGTTCAATAGTTATCAAACAATGTCCCTTTATCTTAACTAGGAAAGGTATTTTCTCAATGTAAGGTTCAGGTAAAACATGATTAGAATTATAAACTTCAGTATTTCTTGCAGGAACACTATTAACAATGTCTTTATAAGGTGCATGATACTTATTCCATTTCCTTTTAGGAATTTAAATATAGGAAGCAAAAGCTTTAAAATAAGTTGCAATAGCTTGAGTGTAACATCCCAAAACTTTAATCCAAGTTATCAAGATCAAAAGCACCCAATTTGGGGTTAACAAAAACTTTTTCCTTTTTAAATCTTTAAGCATGCATATGAGTGTTGCATTCAAATAGGTGTTGTTTGAAATGCCATGATTGTGTGTTCTAAATGTTGTAAAATGATTCTAAGATGAATGCCACATCATCTAGATCATTCCCAATTAAAATCCAAAGAAAAAGAAATAAAAAAGAATTAAATAAAGGAAATGGTCACCTTTGCCATTTTAATCAACTAGCCCACTTTGGGTATTCCTAGCACTCATTTTCCAACAGAAATAATTGTGGATCTTTGCACCCCTTGCTAGTACAAGTTAAGAGGTACCAAGGCCCACTTTGTGATCCCCCAAAAACATTCAAACTCTAATTTTAAATGACATTTGAAAATGGAATCTAATTCATATGTATAGATCACTCTTTTTTTCAAAAACCCTCCAAATGAACTCAATTTGAAAATCCCAAGCCACCATAGATGCTTAAGCATGTGACAAATAACTCCACCAAAAATCTCTGAAAAATTCAAAAGTTTTCTTCATGCGGCCATTTTGTCAAACACTTGGCAGGCACTGATCACACTCTAGTTTAGACTCACTGTTTCTACAGGGTTTTGCCACACATTTGCACCCCATTTACTCCCTCTATCCCTCTTTGATCTAACCAAGCCAAAACCAACCCATCCCCTAGTCCCTAGCGCCAGTACCACGCCACCCTGAGGCCATGCTCGCCGGTCGATCATGCGCAGCTCGCAGTAGACCGCCAACCCCTCTGCGCCGCTCCAGGAAGGGAGGCATGACCTCATCGCCGTCCACGGTCCACCCCAGGACCACAAATAGCCCCTGGACCACCGAAGTTGAGCCCCGCACTGAGCCTCTGCGCCGCGCCAGCGCACGCTAGAGCGCCATCACCGCCAGCATGCCACACGCTGTGCCTCGACCATAGACCGCGTGCGCCGCTCCGCCTTGACCACCTCGACCTGCCAGACACGCCCTTGAACCGCCGCTTGACCCACAGTCGTCGAGAACCACGTCGAGCACCACCTCTATCTCCCAGAGCGCACGACGCTCCCGACCACAATCCACCACCCCTAGCACTGCCATTACACCCTAGCTGACCGCCAGGGAACCGCCCACCGTCCACCTATCTCACCCACGCCGATAGCCCCCTGCGCCGTCGTCACCGATGAGCTCCACCCATGCCTCTCTGCCGCCTCGCCGGGCCTATATAAGGAAGCCACCGCATCACGAATTCCTCACACTCTCACACTCCCCTCTCTCCACTGATCCTTCCCCACCTCTCGCCGGAGCAGTTCGAGCAGCCAGTCGCCGGAATTGAGCCGGAGACAGCCGCATCAGAGGAGGAGACGTTGCCGTCGATTTCGTCCACCCCAGCCTCTGCCGCGACTTCGCATGAGCTCGCTGTCGTCTCCTTGTTCGTTTGCTCGCCTCACCGCACTCGCTGGAGCCTTGGTACGACCTCACCGCACCCCCACCGAGCTGTTAGGGTTTAGCCTCGTCAGCGACGAGTCCGCCGTCGACAATAAGCCCCAACCATAGATTCTGTTCTAATCCTACGGTCCACAATGCCCCGTACCGCTTCGCATTTAATGAGCCACTGATAGGCGAGACCCCCTGTCAGCAGTCCTAAGCGTCGCGGAGTGAATTTGGGCTGGCCCGTTAGTGTTCCCGCGCAACCCAGTTAATTCAAATTTAGAATTTTCCTTTTTAGCTGAAACCTAGTTCTGTCATTTAGTTTGAAAATCAATTTAGAGAGTTTTACTAATCCACATTGAGTGATTCCAATTTTGTTGGAAAGGTAATGAAAATATCTATCCAGGCCCGTTGGATTTAAATCATTTAGAGTTAGATATCTCTCCTAGCTAAAACAACAAGACAGAAGCTTTTGCACATTCAAACATTTTTTCTAAAATCAACCATAATAGATTTTTAGTTGATTCCAACATCTCAAAAATCCCATTTAACCATACCTAGCTGAATATGTAATAATATTAAGGTTTGCATGTAGTGACTTTGGACTAGTACCAAAACAATGCTATATAGGCATTTCTAGTCACTTTAAATCATTAAATATTAAAATTAAACTTATTAAAATGTGATCCAACATTTAAATCACATTCCCATGTATTAGAATATGTAGTGATGACATGTGTCCACATGATCCCATATTTTAATTGGAGAATATTAAATCTTAGATAATTTCAATGAGTAGAAATTACTTTTCTTAAATAAAATAAATGAAACTAGTTCATTAAACCTTGTGATGTTTGTGATGATACTAGATCATCAAATGTGTGCCTTAGTGTGCTAAGTAGACTAGTTAAGTATTGTTTGGTGATTGTGTATTCTGTATGTATTTATAGACGATAGTACCGACCAAGTCTACGAGGAGGAGGAGTTCTACCAAGAAGAGGAGGAAGAGAATTTCAACCACTGCACTAATCAAGGAAAGCCATCATTAACAATGCAAGCTAGACCTTGCAAGCTAGATAAACTAAGAAAATGCACTAGGCATGCTTTGGTTATACTTTTTGACTTACACTCACTACAAGTTTTATTTACAAGCTTTACTTATTTACTTTACCAAAGTCTTTTACCTTGTTTATAGGTAGCATAAAGAGTATAAAACTCGGCCTATCTAGTTAGACTTAGATGTCATTCTATGGCATGAGATTGATCTTAGCATCCCACCTTAGTGAACACTCTTAACTTAGTAGCTTAGAGTTATACCAAAAACTTGATCACTTTAGATGGGAATCCTTGGTGAAAATGACTTGTGAAAACCTTGGAATGATGAGTCATTCTATTGAGATGTTTTGACATGTGTTGAGAAACACAAATGGTTTATGATGATGATGAAAATGTTCAGGCCTGAGCCTTAGCCCTTTTATAAAAAACTGATGGTTGGGATCGGATGTGATACCATTCCAATTTTACCGTACAACCACGATACCTAAATTGGGTAAGGCTTAGCCGGAAGTTTATATGCATTAGTATTAGTTCCCTCGCGGGAGAGGTTTGAGCTGAGGCTACCTCTCAATGTTGTCCACCTATGCAGTGCCCAGGATGACAGATGGTCATGGCTGGGAGGCCATACTCATAGGAGAGGTTCTTATACTAGAGTGTGTAAAGGAAAGGTTATGTTTGATTATCTGCATACCAACTATGATGATTCAAGGTTATCTCTGATAGATGTATCGAATCTTGTGGTGAAAGTGTACCACCTCTGTACAGTGTCAAACTATTCAAATAGCCGCGGCCGCGGTTATGGACAGTTGGAGTGGCCATACTGTTCCGTTGTCCGATGTTTTCAAAATGACTTATGAAATGAATTGTGACATGACTTGACCACAACAGAGTTGTGACTATGATAACTAAGTTCCCACTTAGGTGATTTAGAACTTTATTTTATGTTTCTTTGTTTTTGAACTCAGCTTAGCTTTCAAACTTAACTTTACAAATAAACTTAGAACTTAGCATTCCTACTAGAACTATCTTACTTGTTAGTGATAGTTTGCGAGTACTTAAAGAGTACTCATGGCTTTTGTCCCTGGCTATTCCCGTGGCCAGACTATGAGAAGGACTACCCTGAAGGAGGACAGCAGGACGGCTACGACAACTAGGATCATCTCCCATTGTCAGCATTGCCTGTGACTCTGAATATGGACCCCACCGCTACGCTATTTATTCCGCTACTTGATTGTATTAAGACTGGATCATGAGATCCTTTATTTGTATAAGACCTTATTATGGTTTGTAATGGATGATGTACTATGATATCCAATCTGTTATGTGTCGCAAAAATGGTAATCCTAGGATTGCGATGTATGGCATAACAGGCATCTGGGATTAAAAATCCGGGTGTTGACAAGTTGGTATCAGAGCCATCCCGACCATAGGAAACCCTAGTTTGAATGGACATCCAAACAAAAAACTTAGTTTCCAAAAATCAAAATGAGTATTTGTGAAAACTATTTCCTCTCTTACCCTTGGGATTCTTTCTCTCAAAAAAATTCATGTTCCTCCAAATTCTTACATTACTACATAAAACTTTGACACACTTGATCACTTCACTAACGTTCTCATCCTAAATTCTTATAGATGGAAGTTCAGTGCAACAAGTTCTACCAGTTGGGCAACGGAGGCCAACTAATCTTCGAGAGGGATCTTGATTCACTGTCGGAGTACTTGGAGCGTCCTCATCCGGAGTTTCTTGGAGCTCAACTCAATGGTCCCCCAGGAGGAGATTTACAATGGATAGTAGTTGCTGATCTTCGAGGCAAGTTAGAAGCACCAATGTCCGAGTGGATTCAGTTCTCCGTGAGAGAGAACAACTGGCTAGATGGATTAGCCAGGGCAAGGCATGAAGCTCTTGCACGTCTTTGCGCCCAAAGTGTCAACCTAATCCAAGGAACCCGCTTTGTTCACTATGCAAGGCGTGATTCTATGGGAATGCCGCTAGAGATGCCAAGTCACCCAATACTGAAGCGTCAAGTGGAGAACCTCGATTTCCTACTGTACGACAGATAGAAGGAATTGGACAATGCTAGAGAGTTCGCCAACCACAACCTTGCCATTACCGCCCAGAAGGCCCAGACTTTCTCACTGCTAGTCAAGGATCGTCAGTCTCTTCGCCGTCAACGCGCAAAGAAGGACCGCACCATCGACCGTCTCCACAAGAAGGTAGCCGACCTCGAGAAGACCATCAAGGAGCAAGAAGCTCAGCTTGCAGCAAAAGAAGAAGAAGAGGAAGGTGAAGACATCCAAGGGGATATTGACTCCTACCTCAGCAATTATGATGACTATCTGGAGGATGATGCCATGGACTTCTGCACCGACGATGATGACTCCGACTTCATCGATGATGAGTAGATGCACTAGAATGGTTCTTAAAACCATCTGATTTCCTTTGATGTTGTGGTGTGTGTGTGTGTTTGTATCGTGTGCTTTGCTTGAATGAATGAAAAGAAGTTAGTTGCAAAACCCGAGTCAAACTCAAAGTTTTAAGCTTTGAAACCAAAACCATGAACCTTAGAATTTCCCTCTTACCCCTTTATCTACCTCAATCTTCAGATGACTCGTGGAAACCAAGGAGGGAGCAGCTCATCGCAGGACCCAATGTTGCAGATTCTGCAGACGCTCATTGCAGACCGTGAAGCTAGTAGGGCAGAGCGCCAAGCAAATCTAGCCACCCTACAGCAGATCGCCCAGATGGCTCACAACAACCAGAACCATGGAAATTAGGATCATCATGGATCCAAACTCAAAAACTTCTAGAATACCAATCCTCCAATCTTTCGCCAGTCTGAAAACCCACTAGATGCTGATGATTGGTTGCAGACAATGGAAAACAACTTAGAAGTAGCCGGAGTGGATGCCAACGAGAAAGTTCTTTTTGCCACCCACTATTTGGCAGGAGATGCAAGAGCATGGTGGAACAACACCCGCACAATGAACCATGGTCAAGTGATGACATGGGAAGCCTTCAAGATCAAGTTCATACGCACCCACGTGCCGCAGGGTCTAGTCACCAGGATGAGAGATGAATTCAGAGAGTTAAAGCAGGGCAGAATGACTATAGTGGAGTACCGTGACAGATTCTTGTCTCTCGCCAGGTATGCACCTGATGAGATCAACACGGAGGCCAAGAAGAAGGAGAGATTCATGAACGGACTGCATGATGAGATGCAGACTGTCCTCGTCAACATTCGTTTCGAGGATTTCGAAGAACTAGTCGACTCTGCCATTCAGATGGAAGGGAAGATAAATCAAGCAAATGACAACCGCAAACGTCGTATGATGCACCAAGCTAGATCCAACAACCACCCGAAGTAGCGCACCAACCTGTCTGCCGGATATGCCCCGCGGAACAATCGACCCCCAGTGTCTCGCCCAAGCTACCCCAACCGTAGCAGAGGAAATGTGAAGGCCGGAGGAAAAACAATCACCCAGGCAACTCCAACAATTTCAACCGTGCACCTCCCAAGAATAAGAACAACAACAACAACAACACTGCACCCAGAACCGGAAGCAATGTTGTTCCCGTGGTACCAAAAGACAAGTCTCAGATTACTTGTTTCGAGTGTGGAGTGAAGGGTCACTACTCAAATGAGTGTCCCAAGAAGATTGCCGCCACTGCCAATGTGAATGCCCCAGCTCAACAGCAGCGTCATGTTCAACCCGAAAGAAGATTCTCCATAGGGAACCCTCACAACCGCAATGGCCGTCTCTTCCACATGAACGCCGAAGAAGCCCAAGAAGCGCCAGATGTAGTGCTGGGTATGTTTTCTGTCAACTCAGTTTTAGCAAGAGTGTTGTTTGATTCTAGAGCATCGCACTCATTTGTCACCGAAGAATTTGCATGCACTAGTAAGATTCACCCAACCAACTTGAAGCATGTCATGATAGTTCAAATACCGGGTTCAACTACAAAATCTAGAAAAATTTGCAAAGTTGTGCCTATTAGAATACATGGGATAGATTTTTATGTCAATCTAATAGTACTTGGAACCAAAGGTTTGGAAGTAGTACTAGGAATGGATTGGATGTCAAAGCATAAAGGATTGATAGACTGTGCCAAGAAAGCCATCACCATGACCAATAGCTCTGGAGTATCATTAGAGCATATATCTGAAACCTTGCCCCGTCATTTCAAGTGCAACAAGAGTCTAGCCCTACCCACCATAGACCAAGTCAGAGTAGTCTGTGAATACCCCGACGTATTCCCAGATGAATTGCCTGTTATGCCCCCGGATAGGGATATTGAGCTCATTATTGAACTAATCCCCGGAACCCGACCCATAGCCCAGAGACCCTATAGTATGAACCCCTCAGAGTTAGTGGAACTGAAGAAGCAGTTGGATGCTATGTTGGCAACATGCTTGATTCAACCAAGCGCATCGCCATGGAGATCGCCCATGTTATTCGTCGACAAGAAGGATGGAGGTAACCGTTTGTGCACAGATTACAGGAAGTTGAATGATGTCACAATCAAAAACAAGTACCCATTTCCAAAGATAGAGGATCTATTTGATCAGTTGACTGGTGCCAGTGTGTTCTCTAAGATTGATCTTAGGACTGGTTATCACCAACTTAAGATTCGTGCAACGGATATTCCAAAGACCGCCTTTACTACTCGTTATGGATTATACGAGTATACGGTCATGTCTTTTGGATTAACCAATGCTCCCGCTTATTTCATGAACCTCATGAATAAGATCTTTATGAATTTTCTGGATAAGTTTGTCATTGTGTTTATCGACGATATCCTTCTCTACTCCAAGTCAGAAGAAGAGCATGAGCAACATCTGAGAATCATCCTTAAAACCCTTAGAGAGCATCGGTTGTATGCCAAGTTCAACAAATGTGAGTTTTGGCTGAAAGAAGTAGGATTCCTAGGACATATTGTGTCTGCCGGAGGAGTCTGATGACCTACAAGTATAGGGGGTGTATCGCAGTATTTTCGAGGGAAGTGAAACCCTTATTGATTCGACACAAGGGGAGCCAAAGAATATTTATAAGCCTTAACAACTGAGTTGTCAATTCAGCTGCACTTGGAAACAATCTTGCTCACAGCAGTTTATTAGTAGCAACAGTTTTGTAGTAGGAATAGTAAAGTAACAGTAGTAGTAAAGCAAAGATAGTAGTAACAAAAGCAGTAAACAGTGGGATTCGAGTGCGGTAGGAATAGGGATGGATGGACGGGCGTTGCATGGACAAGACAATTCAAATAGCAATCAGAACATAGGGCAATTGCAAATAAATAAGATAAAGCATCCAAGTACTAGACAATCCTAGGCATGTGTTCCATATATAGTCAAACGTGCTCGCAATGAGAACTTGCACAACATCTTTTGTCCTGCCAGCCCATTTGCAGCGGGGCCTCTAGGGAACTACTAGCAATAAAGGTGCTCCTTTTAATAGAGCACCAGAGCAAAGCATTAACACTCCGTGAACACATGTGATCCTCACATCAAAGCCATTCCCTTCTGGTTATCCCGATTTCTGTCACTTCGGGGCCATAGGTTCCGGACAACAACGTGTGTATACAACTTGTAGATAAGACCAAAAAAATACTATCATAATGAATCAATAACATGTTCAGATCTGAAATCATGGCACTCGGGCCCTAGTGACAAGCATTAAGCACAACAAGTTGCAACATAGTCATAAAGCACTAATAAAAGATACTAGGTACCATGCCCTAACAATCTGATGCCATTACATGAACGATATCATCCAATCCCTACCATCCCCATAGCCTACAGCTGGGGATTACTCACTCATAGATGGGGAAACATGGATGGTCGATGGAGAAGCGATGGTGATGATGATGGCGATGATCTCCTCCAATTCCCCGTCCCAGCAGGGTGCCAGAACGGAGTTTCTGGTGCTGTTTCGTGGAATCTGGTGGTGGCGGCGGAGCGGAACTCCTTCTAGAAAAACGTTGAACCCCCCGAAGTTTTTAGGTCTGAAGGCTCCTTATAGGCGAAGAGAGAGGCCGAGGGGGTGCCTGGGGGGCCCACACCACCCCCTGGCGTGGCCTGGCCTGGCCCGCGCCACCAGGTGGTGTGGCCACCCCTGGCTCTTCTCCGTCTCGTATTCTGGCTCCTGGAGTCTTCAGGGGAAATAGGATTTTTGGCATATTTTCCGGGATTTTTCCTAATAGTTGGTTTTCTGCACAAAAAGTAGATACCAAGGCAATTCTGCTAAAAACAACGTTAGTCCGCGTTAGTTGCATTCAAATCACACAAGTTTAGAGGAGAAACAATAGCAAAAGTGTTTGAGAAAGTAGATACGTTTTGGACGTATCAGCTCCCCCCAAGCTTAGCTTTTTGCTTGTCCTCAAGCAATTCAGTTGAAAACTGAGTGCGATAAAAGAACTTTCACGAACACATTTGCTTCATATGATGTAAATATTCTCAGCAATGTGATCAACTACTTGGACAATTCATAATAAAGAGTACGCAACCAAGTCTACTTAATTGTCTTTGCAAGCTATGAAGAGATTCCAACTCAAGAATAATAAGTAGCATGAAGCACAAACATAAGCAGCATTACAATGCTCATAAAAAGGTATGATAGAGTGGTATCTCGCTTGCCTTTGATTATGAATGCCAAGGCACCTCTGAAGTTCAAGTGATGACTAGAAGTAAATATATCAAAGATACAAGCATCAAAGTCATAACACAAAATAATCAAGTAATGGAACAAACACAAAGAATGACAACTATGCTCTCAAGAAGGTGCTCAAAGAATATGTGGAGACTCAACAAGTAGAAGAAAAGGTTTTGAATAATTTGAAAGGCTTCCAAATGCTGAAAGTATGGTACTCGTTAGCTTTGAGCTCTCATTGCCCCTATCATAAGCATCTTTAATGTGGTTAAGGTGAAAGTGACACAACTAAGAGGATATGCTTGACAAGTTATAAATCGAAGTCTCATGCCCCTTACTTACGAAGACCGATCCTCATGCTACTCAACTTCAGTCACAAGTAAGCTCTTGTCATTGTAAGTATATACGTATCATGGAGAACCGCCAATGGGGTACCCCTTGCACATGACACGGGAGCTATCCCATAATCAAAATAACAAGGCAAGCAGACAATGAGTATCTCAGCAATCTTTTTATTTACTATGTGCATAGATTTTTATTGAGGATGCTTCATAGAATGCTCATGATGGTTGTGCTGCAAGTTTCCACCATGATTAGGCATGGCTTAGGCTAGCGGCCCAGGCATTTCTCTAACATACATACAAACTCCATGATCTTACAAGTTCCACTTTTATTTCACACCATCAGGATCCATACGCAAAAGAACATGATATCAACTAGGTACAAAGTACCTATGAAGTGTTGAAAGCGGTCCCCATGATACATGGTTCTGATAACTTCAACTCATAAAGTGCAAGCATATGCGCAACAAAGAAGGACGCAATGGTTCAGGTTTATTTAGTGCAAGAAAATAAAGTGTGCCATCAAGTTCGTGAGAGCTTTACTAACTAACTTTCTCATAACAAGCAAACATTTTATTCGGAAGAAAACAAGGCATATTGAATATGCACGGAGGTAGCAAATGATGCTAATGGGTAGGTATGGTGGACACTTTGGAAATATTTGGTTTAGGGAGTTGGGAACTTGAGTGAAACATACTCAGTGAAATTGAAGGCTAGCAATAGTAAGGGAGCGACAAACAAGAGAGCAATAGTTGTCATTATCATGCTTGCAACAAAACAGGACTACTCATGGCATGAAAGTGATTCAAGATCCTCAAGGAAAAATAATTCATCAAGGCTTAACTGATTATCACAGTCATGTGCATGCGTGAGCATGTGCCAAGTCAATTCAAATGAAACATTCAGAGGAGGATACCGTGGTGTCATACCAATTTATGAATAGAGCAATGCAAGCAAACATTCATAAGACATGCTACAAACTATTAGCGAGCTGGAGCTAATCATAAGAAAGCAATAACTACTAAGCATCCAAGGATAACATACACCCTACTTGAACGGACTAAGCAAGCTCACAATGATGAGTATATGTACAAAATGAAAACAAATAGAGTTCGTTACCAGCCTCTTACGATGCCTCAAGTTGTCATTGATCCTCATTATTGCTCTTCACTTGTGTAGCTTGAATAATAATATGAAACCAATATCCACTGAGGACTGCCAAACCCTGTAGCAAACTCGCAAAAACCAAAGAAGAACGACAAATATTTTTGGTGTTTTCGATTTTTAAACAAGAACCAAAAGGGAAAATCAAGCAAAGCAAAATCTTTTTGGGTTTTTCGAATAGTTCAAACAAAGCAAAAAGGGAAAAGCAAACCAAGGCAAAAATAAGAAGCAAACCAAAGAGAAACAACAGACATATTTTTGGTCTTTTTGTGTTTTTAGAAAGCAAAAGCAAAGAAGAACGAAAACTAAAAAGAGAACGAAAACATGAATATACAAAGTACCGATGCAACATGATATGGAGATGAGTGCGGTGTCGGCGTAGCTCCCCCCAAGCTTAGGCTTTTGGCCTAAGTGGATATCAATCCCAAGCTGGCCAGGATGAAGTGTCACCATGGTACGACGAAGAGGTCCCCTCATCCTGGTGCGAACTCGAGTACGTCCCTCCGTAATGCGCAGAGTAATCATAGGAGGGCACATCCTCCTAGTGTTGCTCGTGGAAACCCAGCAAGCGAAGCTGCTCGTCCACCTCCTCCTTGGAGCGCAACCACAGTCTCCTGTGAACACTAAACAAAGCAGGCTGTGGTAAAAGGATCTCCCTTTCATCCCCGTCAGTGAAAAGCATCCTATATACTAGATTGTTCAAATCAGAGGTAGCAGTGACAAAGTGATGAGTTTTCATGGCAACAAGGTCAAGCCTCTGTGGTTCCAGCATAGCATCATAGGGATCCACTGAAAGACCTAATGCATTGACTATACGCGAGGCAATGATGCCCCCATAGATAGCCCCCCTAGCAGCTAGGCGGCGAGCAATAAGCGAGCCAAGATTGTACCGAGTATCATTGTTAAGCATAGCAGCAAGGAAAGCTAAATGATAGTTGGAAATATTACTTGTGTTCTCCCTACCCAGTACACTAGTAACAAGATAATATGCAAAGTATCTAAGAGCAGGGAGTTGGATATTTCTTATATTTCCGCCCTGCACCACGCGGTCATCATCATTGGTCACCCCTCGGTAAATCTCCAACAAATCAGCGGGTCGCCCTTGAATTTTCTTCACAATCCCTGTCATGCGCACACCTACAATACTGCAAAATCTCTGCAAAGGCATGGTGAAGGGCAGATCATAGATTTTAAAAGAGACAGTAGACTGATAGGGTGTGTTAGTAAACGTGAAGCTCTCAACAAAAGTTTTGGTGAGCATAGCGTATGGCGCACTCTCATCTTTCATATATGAGGTCAAACCAACCCTCTCAATCAGTAGCAAGAAATCATCAAGAATACCTGCAGCTTGTAAGAAAGTAAAACAAGGAAAAGAGGATGGGTGAGCATCCCCATCATCCCTTTCACTGCCAATACGAGTTGCAATGAGATCTTCATTGTATGATGGCCTAGCTTGAGAGGCTGTCCTCGAGGGCCTCGACCTCCTAGGTGCATCACTCTCAAATATCTCTCCAAAAGTATGGTTGTTCATGCTTGGTATTCTGAAATTTAAACACTATTAAACAAGTGATTGCAGAGTAAATATAATGAAGGATTCTACTCATAGGGACTTGCAAGAGGCCTAAACATGCATCAAAACTATATATCTAAGCATCAAACAAGCTTACAAGCTCTCATAACCAGTCACCTACAGCAGCAAAATACTCAATATATAATCCACTAAACACAAATCTACTTGGACAAGGGGAGGAGTCACATACCAGGGAAGAAATGCTCCAAGTTTCAGCAAGAAAGATGGGCTGAGCAAGGAGATCGAAAAAATCGAGAGCAAGGACAGAAAGAATGTGATTTTGAGCAATGAACTGGAGCTTACTCGGGAGAAAGAAGAAAGTGGCAGGTGAGAGAGTTAGTGGGGGGCCAAGGGCGGCCCACACCAGGGCATGGCACCACCCAAGGCTGGACGCGGCACCATGTGGTGTGCCTGTCTGGTGGGCCCCCTGGTACCTCCCAGGTACTCCTCTGCCCCTTTTTTCACGTAAAAATTTAATATGAATTTGCTGGAATTTTTCGAGACACTTTATTTTTGGGCAATTTTCAGAAATAGAAGAATGATTTTTCTGACAGATAGATTTTTTTCTTTTGGAACATGATGCAAGGACAAAACAAGGCTAGAACTACAGAAGTTCTAACATGCAAGCAACTAACAACAAAAAGAAAACTAAACGAAAGCAAAACTAAAATGCAAAGGATAGAAATAAACGGAGATAATCATAATGAAAACATTGTTTTGTTCAATGGAATCCTTTTGTTAACAAGGTTGATCAAGTCTTTCTACCCAAACAATTGCATATGAGACAAAACTTTGTACTCCACTAATGATTATGTTACCTCAACCTTGATAGCAATGGTCCCAATCATAATAGTTTCAAATTTTTCTCTTGGTACGGGACAATATATTTCTCCAACTTGAATGCCTTCAACATGTTCAATTGAATTCAAACCATAAGTCCTTTCAATCTTATTGGGGAAATAGACAGTATGTTCCTTGTCATTAACATTGAAGGTCACCTTTCCTTGATTACAATTAATAACAGCTCCTGCAGTATTAAGAAAAGGTCTCCCAAGAATAATAGACATATTATCATCTTCAGGGATTTCAAGCACAATAAAATTAGTTAATATCAAGCAATTGTGAGCCACCTGAACAGGTACATCCTCACATATACCCACATGAATAGTGGTGGATTTATCAGCCATTTGCAAAGATATATCAGTTGGTATTAATGTTTCAAGTTGAAGCCTCTTATAGAGAGAGAAAGGCATAACACTAACTCCAGCTCCCAAATCACACAAAGCAGTTCTAACATAACTATTCTTAATAGAGCAAGGGATAGTTGGAATCCTTGGGTCTCCAAGTTTCTTAGGAACCTTAACATTGAAGGAATAATTAGCAAGCAAAGTAGAAATTTCTTCATTAGGGATCTTCCTTTTATTTGAGACAATGTCCTTCATATAATTTGTGTAAGGAGGCAATTTAATAGCATCGGTCAAAGGAATTTGCAAGAATAAAGGCTTCATCCACTCACAAAACTTATTATAGTGTTCATGTTCCTTCGACTTGTGTTTCTTATCAGGGAAAGGCATAGGTTTTTGGACCCAAGGCTCTCTTTCACTACCATGTTTCTTAGCAATAAAATCCTCTTTGGTGTATTTAGTATTCTTAGTGTGGTTTTCAGGTTCTTCCTCAACTTTCTCTTCATTATGAGCAACATTTTCTTCATTACCACTTTCAGTTTCAGCATCAGAGATAGATATACTATTAGGATCTATAGCAGGTTCGGAGGGTTCTACAATGGTTTTATGTTTCTTTTTCCTTTTCTTATGAGTAGAACCACTATTTTCAGCTTGTTGAGAATCCTGCTCAATTCTTTTGGGATGCCCCTCAGGATATAGAGGATCCTGGGTAGCAGCTCCACTTCTAGTTCTAATTTCATAAGCATGTTTTTCTTTAGCAGCATTAAGTAGCAAGTCGTTTTGCACTTTAACGAGTTGCTCTATTTGAGTTTGAACCATTTGAAAGTGTTTAACAATCATTTTAACATCATTAGAGGTTCTTTCCACAATATATTTCAACTCAACAATAGCTCTAGTGATTTCCATTAGATGATTTTGCACCCTTTTATTAAAATTATCTTGCTTAGCAATAAACATATCAAATTCTTCTAGGCATTGATCAGGAGGTTTAAAGTAAGGGATATCACCTTCATCAAAGTGTTGGAGAGAGTGTACCTCAATAGTGGATGAGTAGGAAATAGGCTTACATAATTCTTCTATAGGGGTAAATTCTTGACATCTGCAGCTTTAATTCCCTTCTCCTTAAGACATTTCTTAGCTTCCTTCATCACTTCATCATTTAATTCAATAACTCCCCTCTTCTTTGATGTTGGAATAGGCACGGGAATAGATGGTTCAGGTATAATTACTTCAGGTATAGCTTGTTTAGGAGGAGTCCAATCTTCATAATTCTTGCTTATTTTAGCCATTAATTCCTCAGCTTCCTTAGGAGTCCTATTCCTGAAAACACAATCAGCACAACTATCTAGGTATGTCCTAGATTCTTCGGTTAGTCCATTATAAAATATATCAAGAAGCTCATTCTTAGGTAATGGACTTCTAGCCTGTGCATGAGTCAAAGCACAAAACCTTGCCCAAGATTCGGGCAATACCTCTTTTTCTCCCTATTTAAAATCAAAAAGTTCCTGCAAAATAGCATGTCTAGCACTGGGAGGAAAATATTTATGCAGGAAAGTACTAATCAAGCACTCAGGGCTATCAATAGATCCAGGAGGTAAATTACTAAACCAAGTTTTAGCTTCTCCTTTCAGTGAAAAGGGAAAAATCTTACCAACAAAGTAAGTACGCATCTTAATATCATCAGAAAACAAGCCACTCATGGTAGAAAGTTCATTCATATGTGCTACCGCACTTTCATTCTTAGTCCCACAAAAAGGTTCTTTCTCTACAATAGCTATGTAAGATAGATCGAGAGAGAAATCATAATCTTCATCTATAATGTTTATGGGAGAAGCAGCAAACTTAGCAATATGAGACAATTTGGGTCTAATAGTACGCCTCTCAAGGAGACTCTTAGCAGCGCTCCTATCATGGGTGTTCTTACATTCTTTAGTAAACTCATTGGTCATCTCAACATAACCATCTTCAATATCATAACTCTCACTAGACTCAGGTGAGCTAACAGGTGTGGTAGTGTCTTCATTAGGAGTTTTGGTATTTCCAGCTATAGTTCTAGCAATCGTAGCATCTAGAAAAGGACCTAATGAACCACTCTTATCAAGCATAGTAGAAGCAGCATCATAAGCATCAGAAGTTTTAGATTCAACAGTAGTAGCAGTGTGTGTAGCATGTGTATGTGGTGGTGTAAGGAACTTACTCATAATAGACGGTGAATCAAGAGCAGCAGAGGTGTTTAGAACCGTACCTCTTCTTGTAGTGGAGGGTAAAATAGGAACCTTGCCATCACGAGACTTGCCCATGATGGATGGATAGTAGCGAACAACAGAGACTCCAAGTGAACTTGATAAATAAAGCTATGCTCCCCGGCAACGGCGCCAGAAAATAGTCTTGATGACCCACAAGTATAGGGGGTGTATCGCAGTATTTTCGAGGGAAGTGAAACCCAATTTATTGATTTGACACAAGGGGAGCCAAAGAATATTTATAAGCCTTAACAACTGAGTTGTCAATTCAGCTGCACCTGGAAACAATCTTGCTCACAACAGTTTATCAGTAGCAACAGTTTTGTAGTAGGAATAGTAAAGTAACAGTAGTAGTAAAGCAAAGACAGTAGTAACAAAAGCAGTAAACAGTGGGATTCGAGTGCGGTATGCATAGGGATGGATGGACGGGCGTTGCATTGACAAGACAATTCAAATAGCAATCAGAACATAGGGCAATTGCAGATAAATAAGATAAAGCATCCAAGTACTAGATAATCCTAGGCATGTGTTCCATATATTGTCATACGTGCTCGCAATGAGAACTTGCCCGACATGTTTTGTCCTGCCAGCCCGTTTGCAGCGGGGCTTCTAGGGAACTACTGGCAATTAAGGTGCTCCTTTTAATAGAGCACCAGAGCAAAGCATTAACACTCCGTGAACACATGTGATCCTCACATCAAAGCCATTCCCTTCCGGTTATCCCGATTTCTATCACTTCGGGGCCATAGGTTCCGGACAACAACGTGTGCATACAACTTGCAGATAAGACCAAAAACAATACTGTCATAATGAATCAATAACATGTTCAGATCTGAAATCATGGCACTCGGGCCCTAGTGAAAAGCATTAAGCACAACAAGTTGCAACAGTCATAAAGCACTAATAAAAGATACTAGGCACCATGCCCTAACAATCTGATGCCATTACATTAACAATCTCATCCAATCCCTACCATCCCCATAGCCTACAGCGGGGGATTACTCACTCATAGATGGGGGAAACATGGATGGTCGATGGAGAAGCGATGGTGATGATAATGGCGATGATCTCCTCCAATTCCCCATCCCAGCAGGGTGCCAGAATGGAGTTTCTGGTGCTGTTTCGTGGAATCTGGAAAAACGTCGACCCCGTCCCCCCGAAGTTTTTACGTCAGAAGGCTCCTTATAGGCGAAGAGAGAGGCCGAGGGGGTGCCTAGGGGGCCCACACCACCACCTGGCGCGGCCTGGCTTGGCCCGCGCCACCAGGTGGTGTGGCCACCCCCTGGCTCTTCTCCGTCTCGTATTCTGGATCCTGGAGTCTTCAGGGGAAATAGGATTTTTGGCATATTTTCCGGGATTTTTCCTGATAGTTGGTTTTCTGCACAAAAAGTAGATACCAAGGCAATTCTGCTAAAAACAACGTTAGTCCGCGTTAGTTGCATTGAAATCACACAAGTTTAGAGGAGAAACAATAGCAAAAGTGTTCGGGAAAGTAGATACGTTTTGGACATATGAGAGTCGCAGTTGATCCCGCCAAGATCAAAGATGTCGAAGAATGGGAAGCCCCAACCACTCAAACCCAAGTCCGTGCATTTCTCGGATTAGCGGGATATTACCGCAAGTTCGTAGAAGGATTTTCGAGCATCGCAAGACCCATGACCCAGTTCCTGAAGAAAGACAAGAAGTTTGAATGGACCGACAAATGTGAAGCCAGTTTCCAAGAACTCAAGAAGAGATTGATTTCAGCCCCAATATTGATCATGCCAGATATCACGAAGCCGTTTGATGTGTATTGTGATGCATCCAAGATTGGTCTCGGATGTGTATTGATGCAAGAAGGCAAAGTCATTGCATATCTGTCTCGACAACTGAAGCAGCATGAGCCGAATTACCCTATCCATGATCTTGAGTTAGCAGCCGTAGTTTTGGCATTGAAGACATGGCGTCATTACCTTATGGGTAATCACTGTGAGATTTACTCAGATCACAAGAGCTTGAAGTATATTTTCACTCAGAAGGAGTTGAATATGAGACAAACGAGATGGATAGAGTTAATCAAGGATTATGACCTTGACATTCACTATCACCCCGGGAAAGCCAATGTGGTAGCGGATGTTCTTAGCAGATTGCCGTGTAGGCTAAACACCATGATCAAGGAGAAGCAACCAAGTTTGTATGAGGAGTTGGAGCATTTTAGAACTGAGGTTGTTAGCAAAGGATTTTTAGCTAGCATTGAACTTCAACCCACTTTGATTAGCCAAATCAAGGAAGCCCAGAAGGGAAATGCAAGTATCGACGGAATCAAACTACGTATTGGTACAGGAAAGGTACCTGGATTCACCGAAGACGAAGAATGAGTTCTCTGGTACAAAGGACATATCTGTGTGCCAGCAGATTCGGAACTGAAGCAAGTTATCATGCAAGAAGCTCATGATACTCTTTATTCTATCCACCCCGGAGGAACGAAGATGTATCAGGATTTGAAAGAGCAATTTTGGTGGCACAAAATGAAGAGAGAAATCAGAAGCTACATTGCCAAGTGTGACATCTATTAGAGAGTCAAAGTGGAACATCAGAGACCCGCAGGACTGTTGCAACCATGGCAGATTCTAGAATGGAAATGGGGAATGGACTTTATCACCGGTTTGCCTGCTTCTAGTAGGGGAAATGACTCAATATGGGTCATCGTTGATAGACGGTCCAAGGTAGCTCATTTTATACCTGTCAAGACAACCTACCAGAGTTCGAAGCTAGCAGAGTTGTACATTGCTAGAAGACCATAGTATCAGATCGAGGAACCCAATTTACCTCGAGATTTTGGCAGAAAGTCCAAGAAGGATTAGGAACCAAGTTGAATTTCAACACCGCTTATCACCCGCAAACCAATGGACAGACTGAAAGAGTCAACCAAATCCTAGAGGATATGTTAAGATCTTGTGTGTTAGAGTATGGATCAAAATGGGAAGATTGCCTGCCTTTCGTAGAATTCTCATACAACAACAGTTATCAAGCCAGTTTGCAAATGGCACCATTTGAGTTCCTATACGGAAGAAAGTGTTGTACCCCTTTGAATTGGTCACAAGTAGGAGAGAGTCATATTTTCGGACCCGACATTCTCCGAGAAGCCGAAGAGAAGGTTCACAAAGTTCGTGAGCACCTCAAGACCGCCCAATCTAGATAGAAGAGTTATGCTGACAAGAGAAGGAGAGACCTGACTTTCAATGTCGGAGATTTTGTATATCTCAAAGTTTCGCCATTGAAGGGAACGCAACGTTTTAGTCTGAAGGGAATGTTAACCCCTAGATATATTGGACCCTTCAAGATTCTGAATTGTTGAGGAGAAGTATTGTATCAACTGGAACTGCTAGAAGAGATGTCAGCCATCCATAGTGTGTTCCATATGTCGTTACTTCACAAATGCTTGGAAGTGCCGGAGAAGACCAAAGTTTTCAAGAACATCATTCACCGAGTCGTTGATATCAACAAGGATCTGACGTATCGTGAAGTGCCGATCTGTATCTTGGAGGAAGCTTACAGAACCACCAGGACCCGGAGTATCAAATTTCTCAAGATTCAATGGAGCAACCATACCGAAGAAGAAGCCACTTGGGAGAGAGAAGATTACATTAGGACTGAGTCCCCAAATCTCTTTAGTTCCTAGTTTTCTTTCTTAAATCTCGGGACGAGATTTTGTTTAAGGGGGGAAGGTTTGTAACATCCCAAAACTTTAATCCAAGTTATCAAGATCAAAAGCACCCAATTTGGTGTTACCAATTTTTTCCTTTTTAAATCTTTAAGCATGCATATGAGTGTTGCATTTAAATAGGAGTTGTTTGAAATGCCATGATTGTGTGTTCTAATGGTTGTAAAATGATTCTAAGATGAATGCCACATCATCCAGATCATTACTAAGCAAAATCCAAAGAAAAAGAAATAAAAAAGAATTAAATAAAGGAAATGGTCACTTTTTCCATTTTAATCAACTAGCCCACTTTGGGTATTCCTAGCACTCATTTTCCAACAGAAATAATTGTGTATCTTCACACGCCTTGCTAGTACAAGTTAAGAGGTACCAAGTCCCACTTTGTGATCCCCCAAAAACATTCAAACTCTAATTTTAAATGAAATTTGAAAATGGAATCTAATTCATATGTATAGCTCACTCTTTTTTTTTCAAAAACCCTCCAAATGAACTCAATTTGAAAATCCCAAGCCACCATAGATGCTTAAGCATGTGACAAATAACTCCACCAACAATCTCTGAAAAATTCAAAAGTTTTATTCATGCGGCCATTTTGTCAAACACTTGGCAGGCACTGATCACACTCTAGATTAGACTTACTGTTTCTACAGGGTTTTGCCACCCATTTGCACCCCCATTTACTCCCTCTGTCCCTATTTGATCTAACCAAGCCGAAACCAACCCATCCCCTAGTCCGTAGCTCTAGTACCACGCCACCCCGAGGCCATGCTCGCCGGTCGATCATGCGCAGCTCGCAGCAGACCGACAACCCCTCTCCGCCACTCCAAGAAGGGAGGTGTGACCTCACCGCCGTCCACGGTCCACCCCATGACCACAGATAGTCCATGGACCATCAAACCCGAGCCCCGCACTGAGCCTCCGCGCCGCGCCAGCGCACGCTAGAGCGCCATCACCGCCAGCACGCCACACGCCGCGCCTCAACCATAGACCGCGCGCGCCGCTCCATCTTGACTACCTCGACCCGCCAGACACACCCTTGAACCGCCGCTCGACCCACAGTCGTCGGGAACCACGTCGAGCACCACCACTGTCTCCCAGAGTGGGCGATGCTCCCGACCACAATCCATCGCCCCTAGAACCGCCATTACGCCCTAGATGACCGCTAGGGAACCACCCACCGTCCACCTATCTCACCCACGCCGATAGCCCCCTGTGTCATCGTCACCGACCAGCTCCGCCCATGCCTCTTTGCTGCCTCACCGTGACTATATAAGGAAGCCACCCCAGCATGAATTCCTCACACTCTCACACTCCCATCTCTCCACTGATCCTTCCCCACCTCTCGTCGGAGCAGTTCGAGCAGCCAGTCGCCGGAATTGAGCCGAAGATAGCCGCAGCAGAGGAGGAGACGCTACCGTTGATTTCGTCCACCCCAGCCTCTGACGCGACTTCGCCTGAGCTTGCCGTCGTCTCCTCGTTCGTTTGCCCGCCTTGCCGCACTCGCTGGAGCCCTGGTACGACCTCACCGCACCCCTACCGAGCCGCTAGGGTTCAGCCTCGCCGGCGACGAGTCCGTCGTCGATGATAAGCCCCAGCCGTAGATTCTGTTCTAATCCTACGGTCCATAATGCCCCATACCTCTTCGCGTTTAATGAGCCATTGATAGGCGGGACCCCCCTGTCAGCAGTCCTAAGCGTCGCGGAGTGAATTTGGGCTGGCCCGTTAGTGTTCCCGCGCAACCCAGTTAATTCAAATTTAGAATTTTCCTTTTTAGCTGAAACCTAGTTCTGTCATTTAGTTTGAAAATCAATTTAGAGAGTTTTACTAATCCACATTGAGTGATTCCAATTTTGTTGGAAAGGTAATGAAAATATCTATCCAAGCCCGTTGGATTTAAATCATTTAGAGTTAGATATCTCTCCTAGCTAAAATAACAAGACAGAAGCTTTTGCACATTCAAACATTTTTTCTAAAATCAACCATAATAGATTTTTAGTTGATTCCAACATCTCAAAAATCCCATTTAACCATACCTAGCTGAATATGTAATAATATTAAGGTTTGCATGTAGTGACTTTGGACTAGTACCAAAACAATGCTATATAGGCATTTCTAGTCACTTTAAATCATTAAATATTAAACTTAAACTTATTAAAATGTGATCCAACATTTAAATCACATTCCCATGTATTAGAATATGTAGTGATGACATGTGTCCACATGATCCCATATTTTAATTGGAGAATATTAAATCTTAGATAATTTCAATGAGTAGAAATTACTTTTCTTAAATAAAATAAATGAAACTAGTTCATTAAACCTTGTGATGTTTGTGATGATACTAGATCATCAAATGTGTGCCTTAGTGTGCTAAGTAGACTAGTTAAGTATTGTTTGGTGATTGTGTATTCTGTATGTATTTATAGACGATAGTACCGACCAAGTCTACGAGGAGGAGGAGTTCTACCAAGAAGAGGAGGAAGAGAATTTCAACCACTGCACTAATCAAGGAAAGCCATCATTAATAATGCAAGCTAGACCTTGCAAGCTAGATAAACTAAGCAAATGCACTAGGCATGCTTTGGTTATACTTTTTGACTTACACTTACTACCAGTTTTATTTACAAGCTTTACTTATTTACTTTACCAAAGTCTTTTACCTTGTTTATAGGTAGCATAAAGAGTATAAAACTCGGCCTATCTAGTTAGACTTAGATGTCATTCTATGGCATGAGACTGATCTTAGCATCCCACCTTAGTGAACACTCTTAACTTAGTAGCTTAGAGTTATACCAAAAACTTGATCACTTTAGATGGGAATCCTTGTTGAAAATGACTTGTGAAAACCTTGGAATGATGAGTCATTCTATTGATATGTTTTGACATGTGTTGAGAAACACAAATGGTTTATGATGATGATGAAAATGTTGAGGCCTGAGCCTTGGCCCTTTTATAAAAAACTGATGGTTGGGATCAGATGCGATACCATTCCAATTTTACCGAACAACCACGATACCTAAATTGGGTAAGGCTTAGCCGGAAGTTTATATGCATTAGTATTAGTTCCCTCGCGGGAGAGGTTTGAGCTAAGGCTACCTCTCAATGTTATCCACCTATGCAGTGCCCAGGATGACAGATGGTCATGGCTGGGAGGCCATACTCATAGGAGAGGTGCTTATACTAGAGTGTCTAAAGGAAAGGTTATGTTTGATTATCTGCATACCAAGTATGATGATTTAAGGTTATCCCTGATAGATGTATCGAATCTTGTGGTGAAAGTTTACCACCTCTACAGAGTGTCAAGCTATTCGAATAGCCGCGTCCGCGGTTATGGATAGTTGGAGTGGCCATACTGTTCCGTTGTCAGATGTTTTCAAAATGACTTATGAAATGAATTGTGACATGACTTGACCACAACAGAGTTGTGACTAGGATAACTAAGTTCCCACTTAGGTGATTTAGAACTTTATTTTATGTTTCTTTGTTTCTGAACTCATCTTAGGTTTCAAACTTAACTTTACAAATAAACTTAGAACTTAGCATTCCTACTAGAACTACCTTACTTGTTAGTGATAGTTTGCGAGTACTTAAAGAGTACTCATGGCTTTTGTCCCTGGCTATTCCCGTGGCCAGACTATGAGGAGGACTACCCTGAAGGAGGACATCAGGATGGCTACGACAACTAGGATCATCTCCCATCATCAGCATTGCCTGTGACTCTGAAGATGGACCCCACCGCTACGCTATTTATTCTGCTACTTGATTGTATTAGGACTGGGTCATGAGATCCTTTATTTGTGTAAGTCCTTATTATGGTTTATAATGGATGATGTACTGTGATATCCAATCTGTTATGTCTCGCAAAAATGGTAATCCTGGGATTGCGATGTATGGCATAATAGTCATCTGGGATTAAAAATCAGGGTGTTGACGTTGAGAGTCTAGACCATAAGCATTTTTAATATTTTGAAAGTCATCGGTTCCCATAAAAGATTCAATGAATTCATAATCATAATTTATACCTGAATTTATTCCTTCTTCATTCTCCCATGCTTTAGCATTGTCTTGAATACGGTCTAGAAGATCCCATTTAGCTCCTTCTTCCATGCGTGTAAATGATCCAGCACAAGAAGTATCCAATAGATCCTTATCATGAGGAGAAATCCATACATAAAAGTTACTTTATAATAATATTGTTGGCGAGCTCATGAATAGGACATTTGAGTATTAGTAACTTCAATCTCCCCAAGCTTGAGCTGTACTCTCTCTATCAAGAGGCCAAAAGTTGTATATTTGATTACGATCTTTATGAATCTCACTAGGAGGATAAAATTTAGAATAAAAGAGAGGTACTACTTCCTCCCATTCAAGAGCTTGACCATTCTTCAGAATCTTATACCATTCCTCAGATCTTCCTTTCAGAGATAACGAGAATAACTTCTTCTTGACTTGATCTGTTGTAATACATGCACACTTGAACAACCCACATAATTCGTGTATAAAGAGCAAATGATCACCAGGATGGACAGTTCCATGTCCAAAATAGTAGTTATCCATAACACGATCAACAATTCTTGTAAGTATTTTAAAAGTATCATTTTCAGTAGGTGGTGGTTCATCTACTGCCTTAGCAGTGGTAGTAGCATTACGAAATAAGAAACTTAGCGAATTATCCATATTGATATAACGTAACTAATAGAAGTAAAAAATACTCACAGTAGAAGTTTCCTTTACCAGTTCCACTCTCAAATAGCGCTTCAATCCCCGGCAACGGTGCCAAAAAATAGTCTTGATGACCCAGAAGTATAGGGGGTGTATCGCAGTATTTTCGATAAGTAAGCATGTCGAACCCAACGAGGAGCAGAAGGTGTTGGCGAGTAGCTTGGACCAGGAATTCTCTGTAAATACTTAGCAAACGTATTTTTACGGGTTTTTCATAATGCAGGTAAATAAAGTGTGAGTAAATAAAAGACAACAATAATAACTACAGCAAGTGGCCCAATCCTTTCTTTAGCTAAGGACAAGCCAATTGTATTACTTAAGATGACCAAACGTTCTCGAGGACACACGGGAATATCATCAAGTGTTTTCGCTTCATATAGTTGATTAATCTTCTTAAGTTTTATAAGTGTTGTGTGGGTGGACCTGTGCTAATGTACCGACCTTCCTAGGAATAATACATACTTGTGATTATACCCCTTGCAAGCATCCGCAAGTACAAGAAAGTAATTAAGATAGAAAGCTAACCACAACTTTAAACTCTAAGATCCTGACATCCCTTGTGCAAAGATTTCCTAACGGGGGTTCAGGTTTCTATCACTCCGGCAACCCCTACGATTAGTAGCCAAATACAAAATGCATTCCCCTAGGCCCATAAAGGTGAAGTGTCATGTAGTCGACGTTCACATGACACCACTAGAAGAATAACACCACAACTTAAATAACAAACTATTAAATCTTTCTCAACACAACTCCACTACTAACAACATGACTTCTCCCATGTCCTCAAGAACTAAACAAACTACTCACAAGACATCATATGGATCATGATAATAGATGATATAATGATAAGAAACAATCTGAACATAACAATAATTCAATGGTTTCACTCAATAGCATCAACTACAACAAGTAATCAACACCGGGAAAGTTTCCCCTAAGAACTATGCAAGATTCAACCCAATTGTTATTGCGGTATGGAGTGGTGATGATGGTGTTGGTGGAGATGATGGTGGTGGTGGTGATGATGATGATCCCGATGACGTCCATCTTGATGGCGGTGTTGATGGCGATGATCTCCCCTCTCCGGGAAGGAATTCCCCCGGCAGAATTCTGTCTGCTGGAGAGATCTTTCTCTCTGTAGTTTTTCGCCCTGCGAAGGTGACATAATCTTTCTATGGTCGCTCCCCAGGTATTAGGGTTTTGAGGGGATAATATACGCCAAAGGGGAGAGCCAGGAGTGGGCTAGGGTGGCCACACCACCTGGTGGCGCGACCAGGGGTGGCTCTAGCCAGGGGTGGTGTGGGCCCCCTCTGGCCCATCCCCACTACCCCTTCTGGTATCCTTCATCTTCTAGAAAAAATAGAATTTTCCATGTTTTTTACCGGATTTTCTGATCTTCGCGAATTTCGCCTCCAAACAACCCCTTTTTCATCAGAATCCTGACCGCAGCGGTCCATGCCCCAAAAGTCATCAACCATGCAAAAACAGATGCAATAACATAAGTATCATCTCTTAATATGAAATATATCAATGAATAACGGTAAATTATGATATAGAATAGTGATGAAAAATCGACGTATCACTCCTTTAAGCTCCCACTCAAAATATGTTCCCAACATGTTTGGGTATGAGTCACTACTCTTACTAAAACTATGTTCCTACATATTTGAATTTGAGACTTATATTGCTCCCACTCAAAAATATGTCATTCACATATTGTTTTAGGAAGACTTTTATAGCCCCCACTCAATTTCATGCAAATTGCATATCCACTCACTATTTTGAACGACTTCAAAATCCTTTGATCATATATCAAACTTGGAGATTTACTATGAGATATTAGTACTTTTACTAGTTTTAAATCCACTAGACATTCAGCACACTTGAATCAAATTCATTTGAATTTGTCCAATACTTAACAAATTGTGCTTTTGTCATTCACCCCCTTTTCCATTATGGCTTTGCAGTCATTTGGGAAAATTCCAAGTAACTCTTTTACTTTGCAAGATTCAATAACAAATTGCTTTCTAATCTCAAGTGAATTTTGCTTTGGGATTTCTCATATCTTTAGCTTACGATTATTTCCTTAGTAGTTCGTAGGTATGTCATATTCTAGTAATCATGACAAATAATTTACAAATGACTCCATACAAGACATGGGATGCATTTTGAATCCTACTTTATGTAGTGAAAACACCAGTGGGGAAAACATAAATATCATTATCATTGATTCTTTCCTTTGTGAAGAGTATCGTTCAGGAACGCTTTCCATTGCGCTTCTCAACACTCTGATGCAGGGTTTTGAATCCTCATCGTGTATCACACTATCTTCCATTTGCTCCATAATCAAGAAATATCACTGAATGTGAAGTTTCTCAAAAATGCACCAAAATCCAAGCAATACAAGTTTTTTGCTTTCCTTTTGGTTCTAGCTATGGATTTCGTATTCAAAGTTTCCCAATGAATACTCCACAAGGACTTATTCGCTATTGTTTTGGTTATATTGAATATCCCCAAAACTTTTACGACGATCCATACTAGATATGGAGCCGATTTCACGAATTCACATGGTTCACTATATATTCTAACTGAGTGCTAACTATTTCTAACTAATGGTCTCTACATCTACACTACAACGATTAATTTGGCGCCATATATTCACCCACTTAGATATCAAATATCACATTGTGATGCTTTGCATTTTGACATTTCAAATGCATTGCATTTCACAATTTTATTTTATGCCATTCTTATAAAGTTGAATTTCATTACTATTGATCAAATCGTAGTAATTAGATTCTCTTTTATCTTTAATACCCTTTGTTTGATGAAACACTTTGATCATATCAAATAGTCTCATACTTATGTTTCCTTTGGTAAACTTCTTTACACATTTAAACAATCATATAATGATAATTACCATTTTGTCAAAACACAATACATCGAATATGTATTTCCTTTTAACAATTCATTAAAACACTTTGTATTCAAGCAATACACGGTGTTCAAGTTATTTTGCCGAACTTAGGCTTGATAAGAAAACAAGTGTCTTTCACATATTATCAATAACTTTGAATTTAAACAATGGTTTCATTCATTAATGAATATATCATTAAGTTGGGTAATTTTAAGGCATTTTAATATTTTACAAATGTTCATGTATTATCAATTAGTTTCAAAACCAGGATAATTCACACATAATCAAATAAGATATGAACACGAATAGAGATCATTCATAAAAGTGGAACAACTATTGGTTACAAGCTCATATGAATAACTGTCTCACAAAGTGCAAGACACACTAAAGAGGTTCACAATCTTTTGATTACAATAATCATCCTAAACCATAAACTAAGTGATAAATGTTGAGGGAGAGTGTCGTTGGCCATCATCATGCTTGTCATCAACACGCAACGTCACCTCCTCTCCAGCAAGCACCTCTATGCAGAAGGGCCGGTTTTCAGCAAAATAGAACAAGTATCAAATATACTTAACACTGCAACATGTGTTTGCAAGATTATAACATTTATAAAATTGTATATCAAATATATACCTTTGTCATCGATGACCTCAGCAACAACGGGTTCAACCATCACATCTCTGAAATGTGATATGAACTCATGGAAATCCCGTGTTTCTGCGTCGCCTCTCATAATGCAAATCCTGGCAAGTGCTTGGTGGCAGCGACCGTAGCAACATGCCTATTGCAAAAGAGCTTGCGAACCAGTTGTCCAGGAAGTATGCAAGACTCATGTATGCATCATATATGCTTAACAAGTGATCGTCTAGTGAGGAGTTCTCCTCCATATTTATGGAGAGGAAATCCCCCATCAGCTCATACTCCCATATGCGCACTTGTTCCACGAAATGTGATCTCAGATGTGACATAACCGTTCAGGGATTAAGACTTCCCACAATTGGCCACAGCCCATCTTCCATCCCGAGGCACATCGTTACTGATATGAATGTGGCCATCACACGACGACAACAGCGGTGATCCCACTACTCCTGGGTCTCATGAAGATAGGGTGGCTCCAAATACATCTCGTAGATCATGTAGTCGGCCACTTTGTTCTCGCTAAGGAGATCATGAAGGCGCATGACCCATACAGAAAAGTTGGATCCATCTAACTTGAGCTTTTCTCATTTTAACCAATTGTTAATAGGGAAGGTAATCCCGAGGAGAACCATTTTCTACATTTATAATTGCAAAAGGAATTTAGATTAAGTTTATAATTAAATGAGTTAATAATAACTCCACTCAGAAACACCTATCCCCTGAAGGGTTCAAGTGATAACACGACCCCTTTTCCCCACATCTCCTTGATACATTGCAAATGTATCTATAATTTTTGATGTTCCATGCTTGGTTTTATCCACTTTCTTGTGTTTTGTTCCAACTTGGGAGTACTTTTCATATGATTTCTTGGACTAACCTATTAACAAGAGCCACAGTGCCAGCTGCCTGTTTTCTGCTGTTTTTTGTTCCAGGAAAGTCAGAAAATGAATATTCTTGGAATTGGACGGGACAAAAGCCAAAGTGCCTATTTTTCCGGAAGTCATCAGATGCCAGAATACGAGACAGAGAGGGGCCAGAGGCCGGCCACAAAACCTGGCCGCGCGGCCAGGCTGGGCCCGCGCCAGGGGGTGGTGTGGTGGCCCTTGGCACCCCCTCGGCCTCCCCTTCCGCCTATAAGATGCCCTCGGGACGAAAACCCTAAGGGCCCGATCAAAAATCCATGAAAGAGTCTATAGCCGCCATCATCTCCATCCCTAGATCGGGAGGGATCTGAAGCTCTTCCTGGCACCCTGCCGGAGAGGGGAATTCACCCTGGAGGCCTTCTTCATCACCATGCAAGCCTCTGGTGTGATGCGTGAGTAGTTCATCCTTGGACTACAGATCCATGTAGTAGCTAGATGGCTGGTTCTCCTCCTTTGTGCTTTCATGTCTAGATCTTGTGAGCTCCGTTCATGATCAAGATCATCTATTTGTAATTTTGCATGTTGTGTTTGCGGGGATCCGATGGATATTGAGATGCTATTTCAGATTGGTTATTGATTCTATCATGTCTTTGCTATTTGTGATCTTGCATGCTTTCCATTGTTAGTAGCTATCTTGGCCAAGTAGATGCTAGCAACCCCAAGAGTTAGTATTTATGCTCAGTAGTGGGTTCATGCCTCTAGTAATCTGGGGAAGTGACGGAAATCTCTAAGGTACTAGATGTGCTATTGCTACTAGGGAGAAAACAACAATCCTTTGTTCATAAAACAATCGCATTGTTTACTTTACATGCAGTTCGTAAAGCAATAATCTGTTGCTTGCAACTTAATACTGGAGGGGGTTCGGATGATAACCTGAAGGTGGATTATTAGTCATAGATGCAGTAGGATGGCGATCTATGTATAATGTTGTAATGCCCAATCAAGTCTCAAAGGAGTCAAGATGATTAGTATATGCATGTATTGCTTTCTCGATGTTTGTCAATTGCCCCGCTGTAATTTGTTCACCCAGCATGTTATCTATCTTAAGGAGAGCCACCTCTAGTGAACTATGGATCCCGGTCCTTG
Organism: Avena eriantha; assembly: GCA_910589775.1. Taxonomy (NCBI): domain Eukaryota; kingdom Viridiplantae; phylum Streptophyta; class Magnoliopsida; order Poales; family Poaceae; genus Avena; species Avena eriantha. The sequence continues at coordinate 247,554,003 of OU342746.1, forward strand.
TCTTTTACATTCAATCTACAATATTTTACTGCTTGTGTTTACTTTCTGCAAACTATTACTTCTTTCCATTTGATACGTTTAATCCTTTGTTTTCCGCAAAACACTGTGAGATTGACAACCTCATCGCAAGTTGGGGACAAAGTTATGTGGTTGTGTTGTGCAGGTCTCCACGTTGCTACTAGCACCGGTAGTGCGCCCTGCCAAAGCTCAGCTAGTAACACCTTTGGGGTGTTTCCTTGCTCCTACCAGTTCGATTAAACCTTGGTTTCATACTGAGGGAAACTTGTCGATGTGCTCATCATACCTTCCTCTTGGGGTTCCCAACGAGGTCTACATTAACATCGCACCAGCACTTTTCTGGGCGCCATACATAGAGCCATCACTCCCCGATCATCACGGCCATCAATGTGGGTTCTAGGGTGGACGCTAAATGTCGGTCACATCATTCATGCAACTCGTGCTTGATCTTTCGACCATCCGCGTTCCAAGGCCATGTCTGCTACATGCTAGGCTCGCCAACTCAACCTTAGTGTATTCGTTGTGCAACATGGCTTACATCCACTGTATGCGAACGTAGATATGTCTGACAGCCGCTCATCATGGCCTACCTCATACCGAAGAACTTTCTTGGTGGTGCACACTAAGGGAGAACACAAGCATTGGTAATTTTTAAACAGGGGTCATCTTATTAGGCTACCGTCGAGTATCTAATACTAGCACACAATAAGATATAGAACAATAACATTGAATGCAAATGTGATGTGATATGGTCCTTCACGTCGTGATCTCCATCCATCGTCACCAGATTCTGGCGCCAGGGTTCCGGCGCCGTAGACATCACGGTACGGGTGTCTTTCCGGCGTGGTAGTCCGTCACCTCCGTGACTATCTACTACTACATAACATAAGGTAATCACTTTAACTTTGCCACAACCATATCACAAAGCAACGCCCCTTGCAAAACAAAGTCAGACGCTTCTACTTTATCTTTGCATGTTTTACGTGGCTGGATGGGCTTTCGCACAAGAACCATTCTTACCTACGAACTTTCACCACAATGATGATCAAGTAGTTGTCTATACTATACCCCTTTCGGGGCCCTCTGTTGCAAATGGAATACCAACTAATGCGAGAGAGACAGACACCCCCCTAAGCCACTTTATACGGTACAAGCCATATGTCAAGCGTGGACCAGTCTCGCGAATGAACGCGTGAAGTCGGTTGGGGGCCGCTTCATCAAGCATTACTGTGGTATACACAAGTAAACGTGGGAGGGTAACAACTAAAAGATCAACGCCCACACGCTACATCTCGTGTGTTCTACCCGTACTATCATTACTATGCATAGATCTAGCTCTAATACCAATGTAGGGGTTCCACGTATGAAAACAATAAAATTTTACCCTACGCCCCTAAACCCCTGATGTTGCCAGGACCTATCTATTAGTAATACAGTAATGGGATGGGATTTTCGCAAACTTACCCTTGAAGACTAAAAAGCATTGTCAACGCTCAGGAGAGCGTGGCTGATGTAGACGAGCCGAAGCTGACCTCGAGGTCATGATGAAGTCCTTGCGCTCCTGTGGCTCCAACGACTTGAGTGCCTCAAGTGTGACACCTCGCGGGAGTTACACACGTCCGGTGCCTGACGATGACTCCCGCTTCCCTGATCCAGCAGTAGTTGCGGAAGTAGAGCTCCTGGATCTGAATGCCGAAGCGCGACGGCGCTCCGTGATGAAGATGTCTCTCGTTCGCGCAGTCCGAACTTGGGACCACGGTCAATGGAGAGAGAGAATATCAATTGGAGGTATCCCCAAAAAAGAGGAAACCTTTTATTGAATATTGTGTGTATTTATCTGGCCAAATACCCCCACTATATATAGGGGGAGGGGAGGTACTACCTCCCTCAAAGTCCTGGGGTGGGACTAAAGGAGAGGGAGAGGGGGGGCAGCCGCCAGCAGGCCCTAGTGGGCCCCACGCACGCGGGAGGGGGGGGCCTTGGCCCAGCCTGCCACCCCCTTGCCCCTTCTCCCCTCTTGCCTTTCCCTCATGGGCCCTTCTTCCTCCGGAATTGGCCCATTAAGCCTTTTGACCATTAATTGATTTTCTCTTTTATTAAATTATTATGAATAAATGATTAAATCAATATTTAACATTCATTCACATATTATTCAATCTCTGTGGCTATGGAACACCTTCCACCTCCACTCTGGACATCCTCCGGAATTACCAAAACCCTTCTGGTTTTCTCTCTTCTCTTCTTCGACGATTCTACCGATCCTATAAACACTCTCTAAGCATCATCAAGCCCTTAAGCGTGATACCCCACAGTTCGGGAACACTCCAGACATGGTCGGACACTCCCGGACCAATGATCGACAAAGGGACCTGGATGGCCATGTGACCCTTGTGCATTCCACGAAGATCTTTTGTTGATTGAACCGGGACATTCATGTCTTATTCCCTTTGTCTCTTGATACTTGCATTGCCTGAGATCTGATCAATGACATCACCATGTCGTGTTCAATCTCGTTACCGAACAATGCTACTTGACTCGTTCTGACAAGTAATATCCCTGTGATCAAATCACACGCTGTGCAGCTATTGGATATAACTTCTCCGAGTGGGCCCTTGAGTATCTTTCCATCACGTGGACGGACAAATCCCGCTCTTGGCATATATTGCCTCTATGGTTTCTCCGAGTACCCAAACAGACCTTTATAATCACTATATTACCAAGTGACGCTTGATGCTATCTAAGCACTCTCGGGAGATAGTGATTGATATAGCCTCATAGTCTAAGGAATAGTCTACAAGGATCCATTCTAATCATCGTAACTTGAACTTCGTGACATGATCGGGTCACGATGTTTAGGTTGGGTATTGGTTCATCATCTCATTCTCAGAATGAGTTGACTCCATTTCCATCTAGCATAAATGCCACATGATCAGGAAACCTTGATCATCTGTTGACCAATGAACCAGTGACTAGAGTTTCATCGGGAACCCCTGGTTGTTTATATATCACACGTGTATTGATGTTTCCTCTCAATACAGTTATAGCATGATATAAAACTTAATCATAAACTTTATGAAATATGATAATAATCATTATTATTATTTGTCTCTAGGGCATATTTCCAACAACCCTTCTATCACACAACTAAAGGTAGAAATCATAATCTAAGTAGGAAGTTCATTGACGGACAAACCTAGATACTATGAATATGAAGTTCATTAGTTCATCATCGTCACACAACCCTAGCTAATATGAATGGTAGTTCACAAGCACAGTCAATCATGATTATTATTCAGGAACCGAGAGAGGGGGTGGGGGTACTGCAACCTTCTTCTCTTCATCATCATCTTCTTCTTCTCCTTCTTATTCATCATCTTCTTCTTCTTTTTCTCAGATGGTGGTGGGGCCTCTGTCATTCCACATTGATGTTGCCCACTCCTTCCTCTTCTCCTTCCAAGCTTCATTGTCAGATGCTTCCACACGCTGGCCAGTGTCATTCTCGGTAGGAATCACACTCTCCTCATCTGGCACATACGAATCAAGGCCATACCCCAAGATCCACTTGTGGAGTATGCAACATGCAAGCACTCGCCTTACCTGGGTGGGGAAGGTGTGGAATGGCTTTTCATCACGGATCTTGAACCCATTCTTCAAAGCAGCGAATGCCCTCTAAATGGTAACCCTAAGGCTAGAGTGCCTAAGATTGAAGAGCTCTTTGGCATTATGTGGCCTATTCCTTCCATTGAACTCATTGAGATGGTACATGGTAGACTTGAAGGGTGGAAGAATCCCAGGGAGACAACCATATCCCGCATCTCCTAGATAGAACTTGCCATCATGGATATTGATCCCATCTGGCCTTGACATGTTGTCAGCAAGGATGGTTGCATCATGGGATGATCCTTCCCAACAAGCTAACACATATGTGAACATCATGTCAAAATCAACAACAACTAGTACATTTTGGATGGTGTAGTGCTTCCTTCCCCTATAAGCTACAGATTCTGATCTTCGATTGCTAGCAGTAACATGAGTACCATCGATTGCACCCATACAATCTTGTTATAGGTACACGAAGATGAAATGAGAAAATGGGAACACATGGGACTCAATCGAAGGATGTAATGATAAAACAAGGGAACACATGATCACCTTGAAATATGGCATCCACCTCATGCTATTGCGTATCTTTTCAGGTGTATAACTCGTAGGCGACTTAATCATCTCGTATCTCAGATCACCGATTGCATACAACACTCTGTTGAAATAGTGTGATATTTTCTCCATGCTTCTTCTGAAAGTGTTGTGGATGACCCTAAACCTCTGGTTATGGCCAACAACATGAAGGAACATCACGACTTGTTCTTCTAGTGAGGTGTGGATGGTATCTACCAACATTCCACCCATCCTTAACCTTGCGAAAAGTGCAAAGAAGGGAGTTATTCTCATCCTAAGCATGTTCAGAGACTCTACATTATTGTAGTTGTAGATGTAGTTCATATTGGCCATCCTTTCTTGATCTCGCGCACACATAGGACCGTACGTCAGTCTAGGAAATGCAGCCCGCCTAACAGCTCTCTTGTGCAACAACATGATACAGGATTGAATTAGTGCTATAAGCGCTACTGCCTAATGGATAAACGCCATCCTATCGGCCTGACAATCTGGAGCTACGAGGAGTTATTCCTAAATCAATGCTTCAACCCTACTCGAAACAGTAATGGAGAGAGATTCACGGTGCTTACCTCACCCATGGCGATGCACAACCGGGAAGAAGGAGGGAGATACTCCTTGATGCCGAACCGTCGGGTACGGTAGATCTAGGCCGTCGTCGTTGCCTCCGCCGCTCGTGGTGTGGAATCAAAAGGAGGGGGATTTTGGGGAGGGCCAACGCGTAGGGTCATGCATCCTAGCAGGTGAGGGTACTCTTGGTGCGAAGAAGGGCCGGGAAACTTCCTTTTCCAGCCCGTACCCCCGCGGATGGCACGCGTATGCCGTCGCCCCTTTTTGCAGCTCCATGGCATGGCTCCATGGAAATGCTCAATTCGAGCATTCTAGTTGGGCCTGTCCCTGGAGTGCTTTATAGAGCATGCTGGCCACAACATAGCGGTCATGTGGGAAACAAAACAGGCTGATTTTGTCATGCCCTGGCCTGTTTGGAGGGAGTGCAGGCTACCAAACGTGCCCTCAGCTTAGAGCATCTCAACTAGCATTCCCTAGAGGGCGTTCCCAGACCATTTTTTTATCCGGATGGCAGAAAATCGTCTAGTCGTGTTTCCATGCGCCCAGTTTTCGCTAGATTTGGCCCATTTTACATTCGGGGTTCCCAGAACGAACCCGGGGCACTGGGAACTGCCTGGGAACACCGGAGGAAGCAAAAAAGGTAGGCCAACCCTGTCGGCAACACAACCCATTTCCCACCGTGATTCGACTCTCCCGCGGCACAAATCTTTCTCCCAGCTGCACACTTGACGCCATGTCCTCGTCGGCAAAGCCCCACCCCGCCCAGCCGAATCCATGTCTATAGAAATGTCTGTTGCAGCCGCCGCATCCTTCCCCTCAGTGTAGGCTGATGGCTCAGGATACGTTGAGCTCGTTGGGAACCCCAAGAGGAAGGTATGATGAGAACAACAACAAGTTTCCCTCAGTTATGAAACTAAGGTTATCGAACCAGTAGGAGCAAGGAAACAACCCCAAGGTGTTGCTACCAACTTGGAATCCTGCACAACACAACCACAGAACTTTGCCCCAACTTACAATGAGGTTGTCAATCTCACCGGTTTTGCTGAACACAAAGGATTAAATGTATAGTGTGGAAGATAGTAATTGTTTGCAGAAAGTAAACAGTAAACAGTAAATGGTAAACTGTAGATGGTATATCAATGGTAAAAGAATGGACCCGGGTCCATAGTTCACTAGAGGCGATTCTCCTTAAGAAGATAACATGTTGGCTGAACAAATTACAACGGGGCAATTGACAGACTCGAGAAAGCATACCATGCATATACTAATCATCTTGACTCCTATGAGATTTGATTGGGCATTACAACATTATACATAGACCATAATCCAACTACATCTATGACTAATAATCCACCTTCAGGTTATCATCCGAACCCACTCTAGTATTAAGTTACAAGCAACAGATAATTGCATTTAGCAAAGTGTGTAAAGTAAACAATACGATTGTCCCATGGACAAAGGATTGTTGTTTTCTCCTTGGTAGCAACAACACATCTAGTACCTTAGAGATTCTTGTCACTTCCCTAGATTACTAGAGGCATGAACCCACTATCAAGCATAAATACTCCCTCATGGAGTTGCTAGCATCTACTTGGCCAAGATAGCTACTAACACCGGAAAGCATGCAAGATCACAAATAACATAGACATGATAGAATCAATAATCAATCTGAAATAGCATCTCAATATCCATCGGATCCCCGCAAACACAACATGTAAGATTACAAATAGATGATCTTGATCATGAACGGAGCTCACAACACTACTAGGAAACCCCTTATCAGCGGTGCACCTTTTTTCACTATCAGTGGTGCATATCTGATGCGCCACTGATACGTCGCCACTGATAATTATCTTCTGTGGCGCATATTTAAATGCGCCACATAAATCTCAAACTTCTGTGGCGCATATTGGCCAATATGCGCCACAGAAGTTTTTTTCCAAAATTCCAAAAAAGGCGGGCAAGATCTCAAATTTGTGTGGCGCATATGTCCAATATGCGCCATAGAAGTTTTTTTCAAATTTCAAAAAAAAACCAGGCCAGATCTAGATCTGGTCGGAGGTGGTGGTGGCGGCTGGTGGCTGGTGGCTAGAGGAGGGCTAGGAGGATTGGGTCATCGGAGGTGGTGGCCGGAGTAGGAGGAGGAGTCCGTCGGAGGTGGAGGAAGGTGTCGCCGGAGTTGGAGGAGGAGGTCACCGGAGTTGGTGGTGGAGGAGGAGGAGGTCACCGGAGGTCGCCAGAGGAGGAGGAGGTCGTCAGAGTTGGTGGTGGTGGAGGAGGAGGAGGTCGCCAAAGGAGGAGGAGAAGGAGGAGGAGGTTGCCGGAGGTGGTGGAGGAAGAGGTTGCCGGAGGTGGTGGAGGAGGACAAGGAGGAGGTCACCATGGTGGAGGAGGTCACCGTGGTGGAGGTGGCGGTCGCCGGAGAGTGGAGAAGGAGGAGGGAGGAGAAGTGGGGAGGGGAGAAGAAGTGGGGGGAGAAAAAGGAAAAAGGGAGGGAGAAGGGTGCCGGTGGGATTCAAATTTTGAATCCTGCCCAAGACTTATGTGGCGCATATGGGAGCAATGTGCCACAGAAGTTTCTCCCCAATTTTTATTTTTTGCAGTAAAAAATATTCTTTCGGCTATAACTTTTTAATCTTTTCGAATTTGGGGATTCTGTAAAATCCAGAATGACCAAAGGTTGTTGAAATTGAGTAGGAAATTTCGAGACGATCATTTTGATATATTAAACTTTTTTTCCGATATCATATGCAAAAGTTATGACCGTTTTACCGTGCCATGATCTATTTTTGCAAAATACATCGAAAATCATGTATTTCAATTTTCACTACAACTACACCCTAAAATATAACTACATCTCAAAGGATTTTTTTTTGAAGTTTTTATCATTTTCATTTATTTTTTACAAAACTGAAAAGGCGATCCACGGGGGGGGTGATACGTCCATTTTGCATCACTATTCTATGTCTTAATTCACTATTATTCATTGATATATTTCTTATTGAGAGGTGATACTTATGTTATTTCATCTGTTTTTGCATGGTTGATGACTTTTGGAGCATGGACCGCTGCAGTCAGGATTCTGATGGAAAAGGTGCTGTTTGGAGGCAAAATTCGCGAAGATCAGAAAATCCGGGAAAATATACGAAAAATCCTATTTTTTCCAGAAAACTAAGGATGCCAGAAGATGGAGTGGAGATGGGCCACAGGGGGCCCACACCACCCCATGGCGCGGGCAGCCCTAGGCCGCGCCTGGAGGTGGTGTGGCCACCCTGGCCCACTCCAGCCTCTCCCCTCTGGCATATATCATCCTCCCGAAACCCTAAGACTCGGGGAGCGACCACAGAAAGATTCCGCCGCCTCTGCGGGGCGGAAAACACCGAGAGAGAAAGATCTCTCCGGCAGACAGATTTCTGCCGGGGGAATTCCTTCCCAGAGAGGGGAGATCGTCGTCATAGTAACCACCATCAACCTAGACTTCATCAAGATCATCATCATCATCATCACCACCATCATCACCATCAGCACCCTCATCACCATCTCCATATTGCTGTAACAATTGCGTTGCATCTTGCACTAGTTCATAGGGGAAACTTTCTCGGTGTTGATTACTCTTTGTAGTTGATGCTATTGAGTGAACCGTTGAATTATTGTTTATGTTCAGATTGTTATACATCATTATTCCATCTCTTATCATGATCCATATGATGTCTTGCGAGTAGTACGTTTTGTTCTTGAGGACATGGGAGAAGTCTTGTTGTTAGTAGTGGAGTTGCGTTGAGAAAGATTCAATAGATTGTTATTTAAGTTATGGTGTACTTATTCTAGTGGTGTCATGTGAACGTCGACTACATGACACTTCACCTATATGGGCCTAGGGGAATGCATTGTGTATTTGGCTACTAATCGTATGGGTTGCCGGAGTGACAGAAACCTGAACCCCCATTAGGAAACCATTGCACAAGGGACGTAAGGGTCTTAGAGTTTAAAGCTGTGGTTAGGTTTCTACCTTAATTACTTTCTTGTACTTACGGATGTTTACAAGGGGCATAATCACAAGTATGTATTAGTCTTGGATGGGGCAGTACATTAGCACAGGTTCACCCACACAACACTTAGCAAGCTAGAGAAGATTAATCAGTTATATGAAGCGAAAGCACTTGGCAGTCTTCCCATGTGTCCTCGAGAATGTTTGGTCATCTTAAGTAATACAACCGGCTTGTCCTTTGCTGCATAAAGGATTGTGCCACTTGCTGCATTTATTCCTACTGTCTTTTATTTACTCGTACTTTGTTTACTTGCTTTATCGAAAACTCCTAAAAATCCATTTGCTAAGTATTTGCAGAGAATTCCTGATCCATACCACTAGCCAGCACCTTCTGCTCCTCGTTGGGTTCGACACTCTTACTTATCGAAAATACTGTGATACACCCCCTATACTTGTGGGTCATCAATACTATTTTCTGGCACCGTTGTCGGGGAGTGAAGCGCTATTGGAGAGTGGAACTGGTAAAGGAAACTTCTACTGTGAGTATTGTTTACTTCTGCTAGTTGCTTTATTTTCGTTATGGATAATTCGCTGAGTTTCTTATTTGGTAATGCTACTACCACTGCTAAGGTAGTAGATAAGCTACCACCTGCTGAGAATGATGTTTTCAAAATACCTACCAGAATTATTGATCGTGTTATGGATAACTATTATGTTGGGGATGGAACTGTCCATCCCGATGATCATTTACTCTTTATACACGAATAATGCGGGTTGTTCAAGTGTGCAGGTATTACTACAGATGAAGTTAAGAAGAAGTTATTCTCATTATCACTAAAAGGAAGAGCTGAGGAATGGTATAAGCTGCTGAAGAATGGTCAAGCTCTGGAATGGGAGGAAATAGTGCCTCTCTTTTATTCAAAGTTTTATCCTCCTAGTGAGATTCATAAAGATCGGAATCAAATATACAACTTTTGGCCTCTTGATGGAGAGATTACAGCTCAAGCTTGGGGGGAGATTGAAGTTACTAATGCTCAAATGTCCCATTCATGAGCTCCCCAACAATATTATTATCAATAACTTTTATGCAAGGCTACCTCTACATGATAAAGATTTATTGGATGCTTCTTGTGCTGGATCATTCACTCGGATGGAAGAAGAAGCTAAATGGGACCTTCTAGATCGTATTCAAGATAATGCTGAAGCTTGGGAGAATGACAAAGGTAGAAAGTCAGGTATAAATTATGATTATGAATGCATTGAATCTTTTATGGGAACTGATGACTTTCAAAATATTAAAAATTCTTATGGTCTAGACTCTCAAGCTATTGCTTCTTATTTTAAGGCTTTTGCTTCCTATATTGAAGTCCCTAAAAAGAAGTGGAATAAGTACCATGAACCTTATAAAGATATTGCCAAGAGTGTTCCTGCAAGAAATACTGAAGTTTATACTGCTAGTCATGTTTTACCTGAACCTTATATTGACAAAAAGCCTTTCCTAGTTAAGATGAAGGAACATTCTATGATAGCTAGTATGGTTAATGAAAGTACAAATAAAGTTGTTGAACCTGATAAACAAATGGTTGATGAACCTATTATAGCAAATGTGAAAGACTTTGTTACTAAATATGTAGAAGAGGGACACACTATCCTTTGTAAGGATACCTCTAATATTGTTTCACATAGTAGTGTTATGAGAGCTAGTATTCCTGTGTTTTCTGTTAGAATAAGTGATCATTGCTATGATGGCCTTGTGATAGCTATATTGTTAAGTTTATGCATGATACTGAAAGTTATTATGAGAGAGGGAAAAGTGTTCTTATGCATCTCAATAATATCAAGTTTCCCCGTTTTATGCTGAAAGTCCTTATGTTGTACTTCTTTTGCCTTCTTATGCAAGTTGCCTATGGTTTCAACAACTTGTTTTTTTATAAAATTCCCTTGCATAGGAAGTGGGTTAGACTTAAATGTGTGTTTTTTGCTTCTTAATGCTCTCTTTCACTTCAATTCATATCCCTATGAGAGCTTCTTCAAAATTATCATGCCCATCTTAATGGCTATAAAGAAAGAGCTTTATGGGAGACAACCCAATTTGTTTTTGCTTTTAGTTTGTTTTTGTTTCTTTGAGTCTTGGAAGTTATTACTTCGGTAATAACCACTCTTTATCCGTTTTGTTTGTTTTTTGTGTCAAGATCAACCTCTAATGAGAGAGAAGTAATATTTGGGGAAGTTACTGTCCCGAAACAGATTTTTGTGCTTCACCGTAAAAATTCGTGAGAGATCTCTGTATGTCGGATTGTAATGTTTTGTGCTTCTGCCCCAGGTTGTTATTTAGCTTTCGTTAGTTTTGCACTTTTTGATTTGAGCAACATAAGATTTTCGAAAAAATTGATCTTTACCTTCTTGTCTGTTTTAACAGATTCTGCCAATCTTGCATTTGCTTCTTTATTCGATTTCCTTTTTGAATTATTTTTGGGTTTTTGGAAGGAGTTGCTACAGTAGCTTTTGTTTTGATGGTTGTCAGTTGAAGTTGGACTCAAAAAGGTTTTATCACTTCACTTATACTAATGTTGCTAATGAGAATTGTGTGAAGTTTTGTGTGAAAGAAATTTCCAGGAAGTGGAGACAATGGTGTAATAAGGAAGAGAAGGGTTTTATTACTCAAGTAATAAGTGTATGAAGATGAAGATATCGATGATATTCAAGAGATGACTCCGGAAGAATCTACTAGATACCAAATTCAGAGACATGCAGAGTCTGTTTTCAAATAGGTAACAGTTCTGGTACGAAAAGTTCCGCGAAAATACAATCCAACTATATTTTTGCAGTTTTCAGTCGATAAGGAAAGCTACGAAGCGAAAAAGGGACGGAAACGAAGCCAGGGTGGCTCACACCACCCTGTGGCGCGGGCCCTCCCCTGGCCGTGCCACCAGGTGGTGAGTCCACCCCGGACTCCACCTCCGACTCATTTTCTCCTAGTACCTTCCTTTTGATATGAAACTTCATAATATATAACCCGCCGGATCCCCCGAGGTCCGTATATCGTGTTTTCGTCATGTTTTTGTTTCGATCTGTTTCTGTCAGGACATACTCTTTGAAAGCTTAGAATCACAATGGTGTCTGCCAAGGATAAAAGGAAGGAGCCTATGGAGGAAGACCTCCAAGACCCCGGGAAGGAGAAGGAGATCAAGAGTGAAGGTGAAGAGGAACAAGGCCAACACCCGCACACCGGCACTACCATTGCGAGCATTGGAGTGGTGAAACCTGCCAGGGTTAGAAGGACGGCAAGGATGCTGATGACCCACAAGTATAGGGGGTGTATCGCTGTATTTTCGATAAGTAAAAGTGTCGAACCCAACAAAGAGCGGAAGGTGATGGCTAGTGGTATGGACCAGGAATTCTCTGCAAATACTTAGCAAACGGATTTTTAGGGGTTTTCGATAAAGCAAGTAAACAAAGTACGAGTAAATAAAAGACAGTAGGAATAAATGCAGCAAGTGGACCAATCCTTTATGCAGCAAAGGACAAGCCGGTTGTATTTCTATAGATGACCAAACGTTCTCGAGGACACATGGGAAGACTGTCAAGTGCTTTCACTTCATATAGTCGATTAATCTTCTCTAGCTTGCTAAGTGTTGTGTGGGTGAACCTGTGCTAATGTACCGTCCCATCCAAGACTTAATACAAACTTGTGATTAAACCCCCTTGCAAACATCCGTAAGTATAAGAAAGTAATTAAGGTAGAAACCTAACCACAGCTTTAAACTCTAAGACCCTTACGTCCCTTGTGCAATGGTTTCCTAATGGGGGTTCAGGTTTCTGTCACTCCGGCAACCCCTACGATTAGTAGCCAAATACACAATGCATTCCCCTAGGCCCATATAGGTGAAGTTTCATGTAGTCGACGTTCACATGACACCACTAGAAGAAGTACACCACAACTTAAATAACAATATATTGAATCTTTCTCAACGCAACTCCACTACTAACAACAAGACTTCTCCCATGTCCTCAAGAACAAAACGAACTACTCACAAGACATCATATGGATCATGATCAGAGATGGAATAATGATGTATAACAATCTGAACATAAACAATAATTCAATGGTTCACTCAATAGCATCAACTACAAAGAGTAATCAACACCGAAAAAGTTTCCCCTATGAACTAGTGCAAGATTCAACGCAATTGTTACAACAATATGGAGATGGTGATGAGGGTGCTGATGGTGATGATGGTGGTGGTGATGATGATGATGATCCCGATGAAGTCCAGCTTGATGGTGGTGTTGATGGCGATGATCTCCCCTCTCCGGCAAGGAATTCCCCCGGTAGAAATCTGTCTGCCAGAGAGATCTTTCTCTCTCGGTGTTTTCCGCCCCGCGGAGGTGGCGGAATCTTTCAGTGGTCGCTCCCAGAGTCTTAGAGTTTTGGGAGGAAGATATACGCCAGAGGGGAGAGGCTGGAGTGGGCCAGGGTGGCCACACCACTCCTTGGCGCGGCCTAGGCCTGCCCGCGGCATGGGGTGGTGTGGCCCCCCTGTGGCCCACCTCCACTCCATCTTCTGGCATCTTGAGTCTTCTGGAAAAATAGAATTTTCTGTATATTTTCCCGGATTTTCTGATCTTCGCGAATTTTGCCTCCAAACAACACCTTTTCCATCAGAATCCTGACTGCAACGGTCCATGCTCCAAAAGTCATCAACCATGCAAAAACAAATGAAATAACATAAGTATCACCTCTCAATACGAAATATATCAATGAATAATAGTGAATTAAGACATAGAATAGTGATGCAAAATGGACGTATCAACTCCCCCCAAGCTTAGACTTCGCTTGTACCCAAGCGAAACTGAGCTCAATAAACATGACCTCAAGTTTATGGAGTGAAGAGTCGATAAAAGAATACGGACAAGGAGCATCACATTCATCAAATACATAGATCATAATGGAAGACAACTCACTATTATACAACTCAACTTGCAATGAGTAAAGGAAACACAATAAAGATACATAAAGTGAATCATAATTGGTAATGGCAAACTTAGCTCTTGGTCGAAGAATAGTTGATAATTTGTTGGAGTTCACAAATAGCTGTTTTTTCAACGAAAGCTTTGAAAGTAGTAAACATCAAGATAAGAGCAATGTGCAAAACAAGGAACATAAGAAACATGAATGCATAAATCATCGTATGAATGAATGAAACACATCAACTCAAAATACTTGCCGAGATAGAAGGGAATAGGTTTACTGACTCAACTACAAAGTAAAAGAAAGGGCCCTTCAAAGAGGGAAGCAGGGATTACAAGTCTCATAAAGAGCTCCCAAAAATTATGATACTTACTAGCTTTCAGCTCTCATTGCCCCTATCATAGGCATCTTTAGGTGATTAAGGTTAAAGTGACACAACTAAGAGGATATGCTTGACAAGTTATAAGTTGAAATCTCAAGCCCCTTACTTATGAGTACCGATCCTCATGCTACTCAACTTCAGTCACGAGCAAGCTCTTGTCATTGTAAATACATGCGTATCATTGAGAACCGCCAACGGGGTACCCCATGCACATGACACATGAGCTATCCCATAATCAAAATGACAAGGCAAGCAGACAGTGAGCATCTCAGCGATCTTTTTATTTGCTATTTGCATAGGTTTTTATTGAGGATGCTTCATAGAATGCTCACTATAGTTATGCTGCAAGTTTCCACCATGATTAGGCATGGCTTAGGCTAGGCCAAGGCGTTTCTCTAACACACATATAAACTCCATGATCTTACAAGTTTCACTTTTATTTCACACCACCGGGATCCATAAGCAAAAGAACATGATATCAACTAGGTACAAGTACCAATAAAGTGTTGAAAGCGGTCCCCATGATACATGGTTCGGCTAACTTCAACTCATAAAGCGCAAGCATATACGCAACAAAGAAGGACCCAATGGTTCAAGTTTATTAAATGCGAGAAAGTAAAGTGTGCCATCAAGTTCGTGAGAGCTTTAATCACTAATTTTCACATTACAAGTTTAATTTGGGAGGTAGATAAAACAATAATTTACTTGGAATAGCAATAATTCTACTAGGTAGGTATGGTGGACACAAATGGCGAAGGTTTTGGTTTAAAGGAGGCGGATGCACGAGAAGAATTTCCTCTCAGTACAGGTTTTTGGCTAGCAAGGCTGGGTAGCAAGTATAAGAGTTGAAGGAAACAAACAAACATACAAATGGTAAAGACAAACATGCAATCTTCCTTGGAAGCACAAAAGATCTTAACTAGAGAAAACTAGACTTATAAGCAAATCAAGAAAGAAAGATGATGAAATTATTTTCCTCTAGAGTACTTCTATCTTTTTATTTTCAACTCTCAAAAAGGGTGTTGCTACTGACCGAGCCAGGTTTGCCAAAACCAGCTGAATTAACTCAATGATCCCAAAGTGCTACCAATACTAACAACAAGATCAATCATATAACCACGAATTGAAAACTATCATAAGCTATGCAAAAGAGTGAATGATAGAACTTCTCATTAGTACTCCATAATGGAAACTCACACCAAGGGATACAAATCTAACAAGAGAGGGGACACTTCCATAATGCAAACCATACTACAAAATAACTCCTCTATTCATGATATGACTCTACTAACAAGGTAAAAAGATAGAAGATAGTGATATGATACCGCGGCACTCCCCCAAGCTTGGAACAAACCAAGGGGATGCCAAACCTGATGACGAATTACTCCTTAGGTGGTGGTGGTATCTTCTCATCTTCGTCCGTCTTCCAGGGTAAAGGCTTCCCATCAACAAAGGACATCGTGGTTTCCAACATCCTGAAACTTGCAGCAGCACTTATGCGTTTAAATCTAGCCTCATACTCACAGTTTTGATTTTGAACGTCATAGAACTGTGCTTGCAGTTCGTTGGTTGTTTGGCGGAGTGAAAAGACTTCATCTTTGAGTTCAGAAGTCTCCTTTTGGTGCTCGGCAATGAGTTCGGAACAAATCTTGTGGATGATGTCCACTTCACGCTCCGCCATCTTCCTGTACCTAAAGACTTCTTGCTCCAATGCTTCCATCCTGTCCTCCAGATTTCCTTCACCTTTAGGGCCTTGAACCTCCTTAATCCGGACCTCCCCACCTTCGAGCAACAACTCCTTGGGATGAATCTTCAATTCTCTCATATATGGGTTGATGATATCTTCTAAGGGATCTCCCTTGGATGTTCCAGGGGAAGACATTGTGGCTCCAAATCTGAGATAACACCTGGCAGAAACAGATCGAAAAAAACACAACGAAAACATGATATATGAACCTCGGAAGATCCGGGGGGTTATATATTACGAAGTTTCATATCAAAAGGAAGGTACTGGGAGAAACGGGTCGGAGACGGAGTCCTGGGTGGCCTCACCACCTGGTGGCGTGGACAGGGGTGGGCCCGCGCCATGGGGTGGTGTGGGCCACCCTGGCTCCAGTTCCGTCCCTTTTTCGCTTCATAGCTTTCCTTATTGACTGAAAACTGCAAAAATATAGTTGGATTGTATTTTCGCGGAACTTTTCTTACCAGAACTGTTACCTAGTTGGAAAACGGACTCTGTAGGTCTCTAAATTTGGTATTGAGTGGATCCTTCCAGAGTCATCACTTGAATATCATCGATATCTTCATCTTCATATACTTATTACTCGAGTCATAAAACCTTTCTCTTCCTTGTTACACCATTATCTCCACTTCCTGGAAATTTCTTTCACACAAAACTTCACAGAGTTCTTATTAGCAACATTAGTATAAGTGAAGTGATCAAACCTTTTGAGTCCAACTTCCACTGAAAACCATCAAAACAAAAGTTACTGTAGCAACTCCTTTCGAAAACCCAAAAAGAATTCAAAAAGGAAATCGAATAAAGAAGCAAATGTAAGAGTGGCAAAATCTGTCAAAACAGACCAGCAGGTAAAGATCATTTTTTTCAAAAATCTTCTGTTGCTCAAATCAAAAAGTGCAAAACTAACGAAAGTTAAATAACAAGCTGGGGCATAAGCACAAAAATTACAGCTCAATCCGACATACAGAGATCTCTCACGAATTTTTACGGTGAAGCACAAAAATCTGTTTCGGGACAGTAACTTCCCCAAATATTACTTCTCTCTCATCAGAGGTTGATCTTGACACAAAAAAACAAACAAAACGGATAAAGAGTGGTTATTACCGAAGTAATAACTTCCAAGACTCAAAGAAACGAAAACAAACTAAAAGCAAAAACAAATTGGGTTGTCTCCCATAAAGCTCTTTCTTTATAGCCATTAAGATGGGCATGATAATTTTGAAGAAGCTCTCATAGGGATATGAACTGAAGTGAAAGAGAGCATTAAGAAGCAAAAAAACACACATTTAAGTCTAACCCACTTCCTATGCAAGGGAATTTTGTAAACAAACAAGTTATTGGAACCAAAGGCAACTTGCATAAGAAGGCAAAATAAGTGCAACATAAAAACTTTTAGCATAAAACGAGGAAACTTGATATTATTGAGATGCACAAGAACACTTTTCCCTCTCTCATAATAGCTTTCAGTATCATGCATAAACTTAACAATATAGCTATCACAAGGACTATCATAGCAATGATCACTTATTCTAACAGAAAACACAGGAATACTAGCTCTCATAACACTACTATGCGAAACAATATTAGAGGTATCCTTACAAAGGATAGTGTGTCCCTCTTTTTCATATTTAGCTACAAAGTCTTTCACATTTGCTACAATAGGTTCATCAATCATTTGTTTATCTGGTTCAGCAGCCCTACTCATACTTTCATTAACCATACTAGCTATCATAGAATGCTCCTTTACCTTAACTGGGAAAGGCATTTTCTCAATATAAGGTTTAGGTAAAACATGACTAGCAGTATAAACTTCAGTATTTCTTGCAGGAACACTCTTAGCAATATCTTTATAAGGTTCATGATACTTATTCCACTTCTTTTTAGGCACTTCAATATAAGAAGCAAAAGCCTTAAAATAAGAAGCAATAGCTTGAGAGTCTAGACCATAAGCATTTTTAATATTTTGAAAGTCATCAGTTCCTATAAAAGATTCAATGCATAAATAATCATAATTTATACCCGACTTTCTACCTTTGTCGTTCTCCCAAGCTTCAGCATTGTCTTGAATTCGGTACAGAAGACCCCATTTAACTTCTTCTTCCATGCGAGTGAATGATCCAGCACAAGAAGCATCCAATAAATCCTTGTCATGTAGAGGGAGCCTTGCATAAAAGTTATTGATAATAATATTGTTGGGGAGCTCATGAATGGGACATTTGAGCATTAGTAACTTCAATCTCCCCCAAGCTTGAGCAGTACTCTCTCCATCAAGAGGCCAAAAGTTGTATATTTGATTCCGATCTTTATGAATCCCACTAGGAGGATAAAACTTTGAATAAAAGAGAGGCACTATTTCCTCCCATTCTAGAGCTTGACCATTCTTCAGCAGCTTATACCATTCCTCAGCTCTTCCTTTCAGTGATAATGAGAATAACTTCTTCTTAACTTGATTTGTAGTAATACCTGCACACTTGAACAACCCGCATAATTCGTGTATAAAGAGTAAATGATCACCGGGATGGACAGTTCCATCCCCAACATAGTAGTTATCCATAACATGATCAATAATTCTTGTAGGTATTTTGAAAACATTTTTCTCAGCAGGTGGTGGCTTATCTACTACCTTAGCAGTGGTAGTAGCATTACAAAATAAGAAACTCAGCGAATTATCCATAACGAAAATAAAGCAACTAGCAGAAGTAAACAATACTCATAGTAGAAGTTTCCTTTACCAGTTCCCCTCTCCAATAGCACTTCACTCACCGGCAACGGCGCCAGAAAATAGTCTTGATGACCCACAAGTATAGGGGGTGTATCGCAGTATTTTCGATAAGTAAGAGTGTCAAACCCAATGAGGAGCAGAAGGTGCTGGCTAGTGGTATGGATCAGGAATTCTCTGCAAATACTTAGCAAACGAATTTTTAGGAGTTTTTGATAAAGCAAGTAAACAAAGTACGAGTAAATAAAAGATAGTAGGAATAAATGCAGCAAGTGGCCCAATCCTTTATGCAGCAAAGGACAAGCCGGTTGTATTTCTATAGATGACCAAACGTTCTCGAGGACACATGGGAAGACTGTCAAGTGCTTTCGCTTCATACAGTCGATTAATCTTCTCTAGCTTGCTAAGTGTTGTGTGGGTGAACCTGTGCTAATGTACCGTCCCATCCAAGACTTAATACATACTTGTGATTAAACCCCCTTGCAAACATCCGTAAGTACAAGAAAGTAATTAAGGTAGAAACCTAACCATAGCTTTAAACTCTAAGACCCTTACGTCCCTTGTGCAATGGTTTCCTAACGGGGGTTTAGGTTTCTGTCACTCCGGCAACCCCTACGATTAGTAGCCAAATACACAATGCATTCCCCTAGGCCCATATAGGTGAAGTGTCATGTAGTCGACATTCACATGACACCACTAGAAGAAGTACACCAGAACTTAAATAACAATCTATTGAATCTTTCTCAACGCAACTCCACTACTAACAACAAGACTTCTCCCATGTCCTCAAGAACAAAACGAACTACTCACAAGACATCATATGGATCATGATCAGAGATGGAATAATGATGTATAACAATCTGAACATAAA
Source organism: Avena eriantha (assembly GCA_910589775.1). Classification (NCBI taxonomy): domain Eukaryota; kingdom Viridiplantae; phylum Streptophyta; class Magnoliopsida; order Poales; family Poaceae; genus Avena; species Avena eriantha. The sequence continues at coordinate 247,573,437 of OU342746.1, forward strand.
CAATAATCCAATGGTTCACTCAATAGCATCAACTACAAAGAGTAATCAACACCAGGAAAGTTTCCCCTATGAACTATAGCAAGATTCAACGCAATTGTTACAGCAATATGGAGATGGTGATGAGGGTGCTGATGGTGATGATGGTGGTGGTGATGATGATGATGATCCCGATGAAGTCCAGCTTGATGGTGGTGTTGATGGCAACGATCTCCCCTCTCCGGGAAGGAATTCCCCGGCAGAAATCTGTCTGCCAGAGAGATCTTTCTCTCTCGGTGTTTTCCGCCCCGCGGAAGCAGTGGAATCTTTCTGTGGTCGCTCCCCGAGTCTTAGGGTTTCGGGAGGAAGATATACGCCAGAGGGGAGAGGCTGGAGTGGGCCAGGGTGGCCACACCACTCCCTGGCGCGGCCTAGTCCTGCCCGCGCCATGGGGTGGAGTGGGCCCCCTGTGGCCCACCTCCACTCCATCTTCTGGCATCTTGAGTCTTTTGGAAAATAGAATTTTCCGTATATTTTCCCGGATTTTCTGATCTTTGTGAATTTTGCCTCCAAACAACACCTTTTCCATCAGAATCCTGACTGCAGCGGTCCATGCTGCAAAAGTCATCAACCATGCAAAAACAGATGAAATAACATAAGTATCACCTCTCAATACGAAATATATCAATGAATAATAGTGAATTAAGACATAGAATAGTGATGCAAAATGGACGTATCAGATGCAGACTGGGGGGAAAGTTCCCCGTGACAGTTTGGCTCCAAGGTCACTTCCTCCACACACCAAGAATCCCTTCCATACCTTCATCCATAACCATGCAGGAAAAGAAGACTCCAAGAGGGAAGAGTGGGGAAAGAATAGCAAGAGCTGGAATTCTCAACACGACATGATCATGAGCCGCATTGAGCAAAACTCACAGCTGATTCGTAATCTCACTTTCAAGATTGAGGACTTGGGTAAACTGATCAGAGAGCTCATCAAGAGGATACCACCACCACCTAAGGAGTAATTCGTCATCAGGTTTGGCATCCCCTTGGTTTGTTCCAAGCTTGGGGGAGTGCCGCGGTATCATATCACTATCTTCTATCTTTTTACCTTATTAGTAGAGTCATATCATGAATAGAAGAGTTATTTTGTAGTATGGTTTGCATTATGGAAGTGTCCCCTTTCTCGTTAGATATGTATCCCTTGGTGTGAGATTCCGATATGGAATATTAATGAGAAGTTCTATCATTCACTCTTTTGCTTTGCTTATATTATTTTTCAATTCGTGGTTATATGATTGATCTTGTTGTTAGTATCGGTAGGACTCTGGGATCATTGAGTTAATTTAGTTGGTTTTGGCAAACCTGGCTCGGTTAGTAGCAACACCTTTTTGAGAGTTGAAAAGAAAAAGATAGAAGTACTCTAAAGAAAAATATTTTCATCATCTTTCTTTCTTGATTTGCTCGTAAGTCTAGTATTCTCTAGTTAAGATCTTTTGTGCTTCCAAGGAAGATTACATGTTTGTCTTTATCACTTGTATGTTTGTTTGTTTCCTTCAACTCTTATACTTGCTACCCAGCCTTGCTAGCCAAAAACCTGTACTGAGAGGGTATTCTTCTCGTGCATCCACATCCTTTAAACCAAAACCTTTGCCATTTGTGTCCACCATACCTACCTAGTAGCATTATTGCTATTCCAAGTAGATTCTTGTTTTATCTACCTCCCAAATTAAACTTGTAATGTGAAAATTAGTGATTAAAGCTCTCACGAACTTGATGGCACACTTTACTTTCTTGCACTTAATAGACTTGAACCATTGTGCTCACCTATGTTGCGTATATGCTTGCGCTTTGTAAGTTGTGAATTAGCAGAACCATGCTGTCATGGGGAACTCTTTCAACATTGCACTGGTACTTTTTACCAAGTTGATATTATGTTCTTTTGTCTATGGATGTCGTCGGTGTGAAATGAAAGGGGAGTTTGTAAGTCCATGGAGTTATGCATATGTGTAAGAGAAACGCCTGGGTCGCTGGTCTAATCCATGCTGACATGGTGGAAACCTGCAGCGTAACCATGACGAGTATCTATGAAGCATTCTTCTTATAAAAAAGAGTCCTATATTGAGAAAAAAGAGAAAAGGAAAAAAAGAGATACTATGAAAAGAGGAAAGAGAGAAAAAAGCACCATATTCCCATGGTAAATAAGAAGATTGCTGAGATACTTGTTGTCTGCTTGCCTTGTCATTTTGATATGGGGATTCTTCCGTATCATCGGGCAAGAGGTACCCTGTTGCCGGTTCTCTATGATACACATATGCTTACGATGACAAGAACTTACCGGTGACTAAACTTGAGCATGAGGAGCGGCCCTCGTATTCAAGGGACATGGGATTCTCAACTTACAACTTGTCAATGCATATCCTCATTTTTGATCACTTTAACCTAAATCACCTAAAGATGCCTATGATAGGGGCAATGAGAGTGTAAAGCTAGTAAGTATCATAATTTTTGGGAGCTCTTTATGAGACTTGCAATCCCTGCTTCCCTCTTTGAAGGGCCTTTCTTTTACTTTGTAGTTGAGTCAGTAAACCTACTCCCTTCTATCTCAGCAAGTATTTTGAGTTGTTGTGTTTCATTCATTCATATGTTGATTTATTCATTCATGTTTCTTATGTTCCTTGTTTTGCACATTGCTCTTATCTTGATGTTTACTACTTTGAAAGCTATCATTGAAAAAACAGCTATTTGTGAACTCCAGCAAATTATCAACTATTCTTCGACCAAGAGCTAAGTTTGCCATTACCAATTATGATTCACTTTATGTATCTTTATTGTTTTTCCTTTACTTATTACAAGTTGAGTTATATAATAGTGAGTTGTCTTATATTATGATCTATGTATTTGATGAATGTGATGCTTCTTATCTGTATTCTTTTATCGACTCTTCACTCCATAAACCTGAGGCCATGTTTATTGAGCTCAGTTTTGCTTGGGGACAAGCGAAGTCTAAGCTTGGGGGGAGTTGATACGTCCATTTTGCATCACTATTCTATGTCTTAATTCACTATTATTCATTGATATATTTCATATTGAGAGGTGATACTTATGTTATTTCATCTATTTTTGCATGGTTGATGACTTTTGGAGCATGGACCGCTGCAGTCAGGATTCTGATGGAAAAGGTGCTGTTTGGAGGCAAAATTCGCGAAGATCAGAAAATCCGGGAAAATATATGGAAAATACTATTTTTCTAGAAGACTAAGGATGCCTGAAGACGGAGTGGAGATGGGCCACAGGGGGGCCACAGGGGGCCCACACCACCCCATGGCGCGGGCAGCCCTAGGCCGCGCCTGGAGGTGGTGTGGCCACCCTGGCCCACTCCAGCCTCTCCCCTCTGGCGTATATCATCCTCCCGAAACCCTAAGACTCGGGGAGCGACCACATAAAGATTCTGCCGCCTCTACGGGGCGGAAAACACCGAGAAAGAAAGATCTCTCTGGCAGACAGATTTCTGCCGGGGAAATTCCTTCCCGGAGAGGGGAGATCATCGCCATCAACACCACCATCAAGCTGGACTTCATCGGGATCATCATCATCATCATCACCACCATCATCATCATCAGCACCCTCATCACCATCTCCATATTGCTGTAACAATTCCGTTGAATCTTGCACTAGTTCATAGGGGAAACTTTCCCGGTGTTGATTACTCTTTGTAGTTGATGCTATTGAGTGAACCGTTGAATTATTGTTTATGTTCAGATTGTTATACATCATTATTCCATCTCTGATCATGATCCATATGATGTCTTGTGAGTAGTTCGTTTTGTTCTTGAGGACATGGGAGAAGTCTTATTGTTAGTAGTGGAGTTGCGTTGAGAAAGATTCAATAGATTATTATTTAAGTTGTGGTGTACTTCTTCTAGTGGTGTCATGTAAACGTCGACTACATGAAACTGCACCTATATGGGCCTAGGGGAATGCATTGTGTATTTGGCTACTAATCGTAGGGGTTGCCGGAGTGACAGAAACCTGAACCCCCATTAGGAAACCATTGCACAAGGGACGTAAGGGTGGTTAGGTTTCTACCTTAATTACTTTCTTGTACTTATGGATGTTTGCAAGGGGTATAATCACAAGTATGTATTAGTCTTGGATGGGACGGTACATTAGCACAGGTTCATCCACACAACACTTAGCAAGCTAGAGAAGATTAATCAGCTATATGAAGGAAAAGCACTTGACAGTCTTCCCATGTGTCCTCGAGAACGTTTGGTCATCTTAAGTAATACAACCGGCTTGTCCTTTGCTGCATAAAGGATTGGGCCACTTGTTGCATTTATTCCTACTATCTTTTATTTACTCGTACTTTGTTTACTTGCTTTATCGAAAACTCCTAAAAATCCATTTGCTAAGTATTTGCAGAGAATTCCTGATCCATACCACTAGCCAGCACCTTCTGCTCCTCGTTGGGTTCGACACTCTTACTTATCAAAAATACTGCGACACACCCCCTATACTTGTGAGTCATCAGAGGGTGGGATCTGTTTTTCCATATTCTGTGGCGCATACACCTATATGCGCCACAGAAACATCACTTTATGTGGCGCATATGGACATATGCGCCACAAAATTGTCTCCCCCTTTTTTTGATGCTGGGTCCCATCAACTTCCTGTGGCGCATACATCTATATGCGCCATAGAATCATCACTTTCTGTGGCGCACACGAAAATATGTGCCACAAAAATGTGGACTTCTGTGGCGCATATTGGTTTTGTGCGCCACTGAACTGCCAAACTTGAGTGGCGTCTTTTTCCGTATGCGCCACTAATATTTATCTGTGGCGCATGGTTTTGCATATGCGCCACAAAGTAGCTTGTCTACCTATAGCTCTTTTCCTAGTAGTGCAAGATCTAAACATGATAGCACAAAGGAGGAGAACCAACCATCTAGCTACTACATGGACCCGTAGTCCAGGGATGAACTACTCACGCATCACACTAGAGGCAGTCATGGTGATGAAGAAGGCCTCCAGGGTGATCTCTCCCCTCCGACAGGGTGCCAGGAAGAGCTTCAGATCCCCCCGATCTTGGGATCAAGATGGCGGTGGCTACAGACTCTTTTGTGGATTTCTGATTGGGTCTTTGATCAGGTACTTAGAGTTTTTGTCCCGGGAGGCTTTTATAGGCGGAAGGGCAAGGTTGGTGGAGGCTCGAGGGGCCCACACCAGGTGGCGGCGCGCCTAGGGCTGGCCGCACCACCCTAGGGTGTGGCCGCCTCGTGGCCTCTCTTCGTCCCCCCTCTGGACTCCGTGTTGCTTCGGGTAAAATATTAACTTTGGCTTTTGTCTGGTCCAATTCCGAGAATATTTCCTTACTAGCTTTTCTGAAATCAAAAATAGCAGAAAACATGCAACTGGCACTATGGCATCTTGTTAATAGGTTAGTTCTATAAAATGTATAAAAATACCTCAAAGTGTGGACTAAACATAAGAAAGTATATACTAAACAAGCATTAAACATCAAAAATTATAGATACGTTTACGACGTATCAACATCCCCAAGATTAACTCCTGCTCGTCCTCGAGTAGGTAAGTGATAAAGAGAATATTTTTTTAGGTGACATGCACCATCACAATCTTGATCAAGGTATTTTTAAAACATTGATAACTAGGATCATAGTACTTTAACATGGAATGAAAGATATAGTTCTAACAATAAGACATAGCAACTATGTTGTAACATGAAAAGATACAAACAAAAGATTCATGAATAACAATGCTTTGAAAGACGTTTGTTTATTTCACATATAGAAAACATAATGAGAATGGTATTTCGCTTGTCCCTCATGGTATAGCAAAACATAAATGCATAGGACACCTTCAAAGTTCATAAGGGTGACTAGATACAAATAGTTTAAGAACAAGCAATATCAAAGTTATGAATCAATCAACAAGTTTTGGGACAATGCACATTCAACTAAGAATGACCACTATGCTCTCTTAATAGGTGCATAAAGATAGAAGATGGAGACTCAACATAAAAGTAAAAGAAATGCCCTTCATAGAAGGAAGCAGGGATTCAAGTTTCATAAAGAGCTTCCAAAAATTATGGTACTTATTAGCTTTCAGCTCTCATTGCCCCTATCATAAGCATGTTTAGGTGGTTAAGGTTAAAGTGAACAAATATGAGGATATGCTTGAAAAGTTATAAGTTGAAAATATCATGCCCCTTGCTTACGAGTACCGAACCTCATGCTACTCAACATTAGTCACGAGTAAGTTCTTGTCATTGTAAGTACATGTGTATCATAGAGAACCACCAACGGGGTACCCCTTGCCCCATGATATAGGAGTTATCCCATATCAAAATGACAAGGCAACAGACAATAGCATCTCAGCGATCCTTTTATTTGCTATTTGCATATGTTCTTATTGAGGATGCTTCACAGATTTCTCACTATGGTTATGCTGCGAGTTTCCACCATGATTAGGCATGGATTAGGCTAGCCACCCAGGGGTTTCTCTAACACATATACAAACTCCATGATATTACAAGCTCCCATTTTATTTCACACTGCCAGGATCCATGAGCAAAAGAACATGATATAAACTAAATAAAGTGCAATATTGAAAGCATTCCCCATGGTAACATGGTTCTGATAATTCACAACTTATAAAGCGCAAGCATATACGCAACATAGATGGGCACAATGATTCAATTTTATTAGGTGCAAGAAAGTAAAGTGTGCCATCAAGTTTGCGAGAGCTTTAATCACTAATTTTCACATAACAAGTTTAATTCGGAAGGTAGATAAAAACATGAATATACTTGGAATAGAAATAATGCTAATAGGTAGGTATGGTGGACTCTTTGGAATAACTTGGTTTTATTTGGAGTTGGATGCATGAGTGGAACTCATACTTGGTACATGCGGAGGCTAGCAAAAGACTGGGAGCGACCAACTAAGAGAGCAATAATGGCCATAATCATGCAAAAGCGACAAAACATTATTAGTTAAAGCATAAAGTGATATTACAAGTCGAAAACTAAATTATCATAGAGGCTATGGTGACTGGTATAGTCTTAACATGGTGTGAGCATGCGCCAAGTTAACCCAAATAAAGCATCAAAGGAGAATACCACAATATTATGCTTTTGTATGCTAAAACAACGCATGATTCTTTCAAGGCACATTAAGCAATCTCAATTGTTTGGAACAAGTCATGGTACAACAATAATCACTAAGCATAAAGTCAAAGCAATATCAAACATGACTTGAAAAATTCTAGGCCACAGTCAAAACAAGACTCCTTTTGTACCACTTATAAGCATGAACTTTCCTACTCTTTTCCATTCCAAATCAACTTATTTTAAACTATGTATGAATACGGGGGCCAACCAATTTATTTAAGAAAACTAAGCAAAAGAAAACTAAAAACCAAACGAAGACGCTCCAAGAAGAACACAATTGTGCATGAAACAATAAAAATGAAGTGTTTGGAAGAAAACCTGAGATTTTTATTAATAAAGAAGGGGATGCCTTGTGCATCCCCAAGCTTTGACACTTGTACTTCTTGAATATTTCTTGGGGTGACACGGGTGACATCCCCAAGCTTGATCTTTTGTCCATACTTCATCTTATCACATTATTCTTCCTTACACTTGAAAATTTCCTTCATACAAAACTTAACACAATCTTCATTAGCAACATTAGTGTACTCAAGGTAATAAGTCTTTGGGTTAAGTTTCAACACAAGTAAAACTTCCATTAAAATACAAGCTACTGTAGCAATTCCTTCTAAAAGCTCAAGTGATCAAAGAGAACTCAAAGAGAAAGAGATTAAGAGGCAAATGCAAATAATGACAGAAATCTATCAAAACAAACCAACAGGTAAAAACTAATTTTTTCGAAGACCTTATGTTGCTCAAATTGAAAGTGTTAAACTAACGAAAGTTAGATAACAACATGGGGCAGAAGAACAAAAATTTACAGCTCAATCTGATGAACAGGATTTTTTCCCGAATGTTTACAGTGAAGCACAAAAATCTGTTTCGGGACAGCAACTTTCCCAAGCCTTACTTCTCTCTCATTAGAGGTTATTTTTGGGACAAAAACCACACAAAAAGTATAAGGAGAGGTTATTACTGAGGCAATAACTTCCAAGACTCAACAAAAGAAAAACTTACTGAATAAAAATTTGGGTTATCTCCCAATAAGTGCTTTTGTTTAACACCTCTGAGCTAGGCATAAGAAGCAAGATTCAAGTATTCTCAAATGAAGAAGCATTAAGATCAATACCAGAAATATCTTCAACAAGGCAAGGTATCTCATCCAAATAAGTTCTAGAGGATCCTCTCTCACTACTCTTGGGTTCACTATTTTCATTAAACGGGTTTTCAGGAACAGTCCAATCAAAATTCTTTTCTAAGGCTTCATGTATTCCTACAAGTTTAAAAGATATTGGTATTTTAGTTTACTCTCCATTTTTGGGTTTGGTTTTATCCATCTTTTCTTATGTACCAACAACATCTACACATGATCCTAGCATATTAAAACGATCGAAGACCTTTCTAGCTTCCTTAACAACATCATAGAATTCTTTAAGCAAAGTTTCTAGAATAAAATCTCTCTTTTCAGTATCCTCAGTGTCTTTATGTTTAAGAAACATTACTTGTATTATGTGTTTAAGGTTAACAAACCTATCCTCCAACATGTGACCTAAAGAAGCTGCAGCAATTTCACAATTTGGAGCAAGTTCTGCTAAGGATCTATCCTCAATATCCTCATGCTTGCTAACATGATTAAAGAATTGTTCAATATTATCTTTACCAATTATGGAGCCACTTCCTATTGAAAGGTCTTTCAGGGTGAACTTAGGGATCAACATAGTGAGCTAAGAACGAGGTGACAACTATAGAATGAACTATTTTTTGTTTGTTTTTGATATAAAGAAGCAAACCAGTAAAACTAATTGTTTTTCTGTGTTTTTGATAAAAGAAACAAGCAAACAAAGCAAAAATAAACTAAGCAAAAAAAGTAAAGAGATTGGTTGTGAAAGACTCCCCTTGTGAAGCTGTCCTTGACTCCCCGGCAACGACGCCAGAAAAAGGCTTGATGGCTCAGGATACGTTGAGCTTGTTGGGAACCCCAAGAGGAAGGTATGATGAGCACAACAACAAGTTTCCCTCAGTTATGAAACTAACGTTATCGAACCAGTAGGAGAAAGGAAACAACCCCAAGGTGTTGCTACCAACTTGGAATCCTGCACAACACAACCACAGAACTTTGTCCCAACTTACAGTGAGGTTGTCAATCTCACTGGTTTTGCTGAACACAAAAGATTAGACGTATAGTGTGGAAGATAGTAATTGTTTGCAGAAAGTAAATAGCAAACGGTAAACAGTAGATGGTATATCAACGGTAAAAGAATGGACCGGGGTCCATAGTTCACTAGAGATGATTCTCCTTAAGAAGATAACATGTTGGGTGAACAAATTACAGCGGGGCAATTGACAGACTCGAGAAAGCATACCATGCATATACTAATCATCTTGACTCCTATGAGATTTGATTGGGCATTACAACATTATACATACACTATAATCCAACTGCATCTATGACTAATAATCCACCTTCAGGTTATCATCCAAACCCCCTCTAGTATTAAGTTGCAAGCAACAGATAATTGCATTAAGCAAAGTGTGTAAAGTAAATGATACGATTGTCCCATGGACAAAGGATTGCTATTTTCACCCTAGTAGCAATAGCACATCTAGTATCTTAGAGATTCCTGTCACTTCCCCAGATTACTAGAGGCATGAACCCACTATCGAGCATAAATACTCCCTCTTGGAGTTGCTAGCATCTACTTGGCCAAGATAGCTACTAACAACGGAAAGCATGCAAGATCACAAATAATATAGACATGATAGAATCAATAATCAATCTGAAATAGCATCTCAATATCCATCGGATCCCCGCAAACACAACATGCAAGATTACAAATAGATGATCTTGATCATGAAAGGAGCTCACAAGATCTAAACATGATAACAGAAAGGAGGAGAACCAACCATCTAGCTACTACATGGACCTGTAGTCCAGGTATGAACTACTCATGCATCACACCGGAGGCAGTCATGGTGACGAAGAAGGCCTCCAGGGTGATCTCTCCCCTCCGGCAGGGTGCCGGGAAGAGCTTCGGACCCCCCGATCTGGGGATCGAGATGGTGGCGACTACAGACTCTTCCGTGGATTTCTGATTGGGTCTTTGATCGGGTACTTAGGGTTTTAGTCCCGGGAGGCTTTTATAGGCGGAAGGGCAAGGTCGCTGGAGGCTTGAGGGGCCCACACCAGGTGGCGGTGTGCCTATGGCTGGCCGTGCCACCCTAGGGTGTGGACGCCTTGTGGCCCCTCGTGGTCTCCCCTCCGGACTCCGTGTTGCTTCGGGTAAATATTGACTTTGGCTTTTGTGTGGTCCAATTCCGAGAATATTTCCTTACTAGCTTTTCTGAAACCAAAAACAGCAAAAAACAGGCAACTGGCACTATGGCATCTTATTAATAGGTTAGTTCCAGAAAATGTATAAAAATACCTCAAAGTGTGGACTAAACATAAGAAAGTAGATACTAAACAAGCATGGAACATCAAAAACTATGGATACGTTTACAACGGAGGGCTACTGCATGTTGTATGCAGACTACTTTGCCGCGAGCCGCTGCACTAAGAGTTTGTGTTTTGGCACCGTTTTAGGATGACCCTGAAACTCTTCCTCGAGATTGTGCATGCCATCCAGGATTTTGACCCCTATTTCATATGCAAGAAAGAATGCACCGGCATGGTAGGGTTTTCCTCTCTACAGAAGTGCACGGTGGTGATGAGGTTGCTTGCGCACGAAGCTCCGGGTGTTAGTATCGATGACTATCTTTGCATGGCCGAGTCCGCCGTTATCGATTACTTGTATAGGTTCTACAGGGCAGTGATTGCAGTCTTTGGACCACAATACTTGAGAACACCCAATGTTGAAGACACTGCTCGGATACGATTTCCTAGGATGCTTGGAAGCATCGACTACATGCATTGGCACTGGAAGAACTGTCCATTTGTTTGGCAAGGAATGTACAAAGGCCACAAAGGAGGATGCACTATGATACCCAAGGCAGGTGATACACATTATCTGTGGATGTGGCCCTCCTTCTTTGGCATGGCAGGATCGAGCAACGACATCAACATCCTCCAGTCCTCAAATGTCTTTGCCAAGCTTGTTGAGGGTCATACTCCTTTTGTGTACTTTGAGATCAATGGGCACCCCTACAACAAGGGATACTATCTTGCAGATGGCATCTATCTAGGATGGCCAAAATTTGTGAAGACTATCTCAAGCCCCATGATCCCCAAGCATTCTCAGTTTGCCAAGGAACATGAAGCTTGCAGGAAGGATGTGGAGCGGTATTTGGTGTGCTCCAACAGAGGTTTGCAGTTGTCCGGTTCCCTGCTATGACCTGGTTAAAAGATCAGATGTAGAAAGTGATGAACTATTGTGTGACCTTGCACAACATGATCATTGAGGATGAGCGGAAGCATCCAGTGGATTTGCTCAAGGAGGAACCATACTACAGACATGGGCCTCTTGGAGAGCCTGATTACCAGGTGCCGACATCGCAGACTGCCTTCATCACCATGCGTGAGGAGATCCGAGACCTGGTACTGCATCAACATCCGCAGGATGATCTGGTGGAGCACATATGGATACCCAAGGGCAACACATAGCAGCTATGACGAACATGATCTGACCGAACTAGGCCGAACTATGTTGTGTTTTATTCTATGCGAACTATGCCGAACTTTGTTTGTTTATTTTCATGCCAAACTATGCCAAACATTACTCTATATTCATATTTATGCCGAACTGTGTGAATTTGAGCTGAATTCGGGCGAAATGTCACCGATTTTTCCTTGCGTAGGAACCACGCCTAGAAACGCGAGTGGGAAACTGGCCGTTCTTAGGTCAAAAGTTACATTCATCCGGAGGTAAATAGCGTCAGATTTCATTCTGGGAATGCCAAACGAGTGGCGATGCTCTTTTTGCACATACGAGCAAAGTTATTAGTAGAACGACTTACATGCTAAATAAAAAAAGACTAAAAACTGGACACAAACTCTCCAAGTTTATTTAAGATATGTGGCAAAACCGACGGGTCCGTATAACACGAAGGCCATAGGTTAACCACCCTTTTTAATGAACTTCGGGAGGGCGTGACCCCCTACCTGGATTATATTAAAAAAAAAAGCTAACGCAGCTCATCGAGTTACATGCAAGACAAGGACATTACAGAGATGGAGAAAGAGCAAAGAGTAAAAAGGACAAATACTAGTACTAGTAGAAAAAAATCAATTTGTCCATTCAGGAAACCAAAGATGGAAGGCCTTCTTTTCCACATAGAAAAGCCCCTTAATTTAGCCATCAGGCAGGGCTAGAACTTCAGCAGCCGATGGATCCGTGACACCATTGTATGGTTTTTTTAATAGGGGAAAGGCTCAGAAGGGCATGGATACTGCATTAATAATAAAACGGTGTGGTACAATTTACATAAAGGACCCCAACAAAATGAACAATAGAAACATAGTCCTTCCAACTTGCAAAACAAACCCTCACTACTTTGCAAAAAAAGCAATCAGGTCCGCTGACACCGACAGTGAGCTCTGGCCTCGAGCAACTAGCACCACCACCAGCACCATCAAGGCCACATGGAGCTGGGGAAGAAAGGGACTTCGCCGCGTGACCATAATAGGACCTCCGCTGGAGATAGAGAACACCTTGGGACGATGCCGTCGCCGGGGCCTGGAGGTGATGTCTGTCGGCGAATGGACTCAGCAGACGAACCTGCGCTGCCAATGGGATACTCTAGAGAAAAGCAGTATCACTCACTCCCCAAGTTCTTCTGCTGCTGAAGGTCACCGCCACGGGAATCCCCTCCACTGAGCCACCATGGCCGGCCAAAAAGGGGTTCGGGGGCCTCGAACTCCCGCACCACGAAGAACCCAAGAACCGCTTATTGAAAGAGCTCTCACCATATCCGCCTTTGAAGCTAAGCTTCCACCATGGAAGCTCATCAGATAGCAGCGATGGTGACCGCCTGGCACTGCGAAAGAGCACCAGCTCGGAGAGCCTCCATAAGAAAGGGTGTACGACCTTATTGTCGGAGATGCTGCGCTCAGATCTTCTCCCATGCCACCGCTCTTGCCACCAGAGAAGGACGTCGAGGAAGGCGGAGTAGAGGATGCGCCAGATCTGGCCGATGAGCCCCAGCAACCTACTCCCAATCGACACGGTGGCACAGCTACTACATCTACTAATCTTAAGACCTAATCTATTGAGACCGGCTCCTCTCCACTGCTTCCACCGGCTGGCTACACCGTCGACGGGAGCACCGGATCGGGCCGGGAAGCGGAGGTCGACTCTCAAGAAGAAGGCTAGTGGAAGACACGGGAGAGGGTGGGTCGTGCAACTGTCAGTGGTCCATTGTATGGTTTACTCGAAGCAACCATGGACAAGAGATGTGTTTTTTAAGCAAGGGGAAGGACCCAGAAGGGTCCAGAGCTGCATTAAATGTGGGAATAATTATAAGGATGGCCTTACAGATATACATAAAACAGCCAACCCCTGAACTTTTACAAAAAGGACCTTACAAAACAAAGGAGAAAAGCAATCAGGTCTGACAGGTCCTTCTCCACCAGGAACGAAGGCGAGCTCAACGCCGCGGCCGATAGCGCTAGCGCCGGGGATGAAACCACTTGACGCCAGCGTGTCGAAGATTGTCGTGGCTGAGACATAGTAGGGCCTCCATAGGAGGTTGAGGAAGCAACAGATGTCGATCCGCCGCGCGGAGTGGTCTCTATGACCAAGGATAGCCGTGGCCAGCATGAGCCACCGCTTGGGATCTCCACCAAGAGCAGCAGCAACTCCCCACCGGGGAAGACGAGGATCAACCATCACCTTCCTAGCACTCTGGCCATCACCATGATGGAAGCAAGAGAGAGGAATGAGAACGAATCGAACCTTTTCTTCACCGGAGACACAAGCATCCAACCTCTAAAGCAGGGAACACTGGATGTCATCAAACTCCGGGATCCTGCCACGAGACGGAGGAGAAAACCAGAAATAGCAGTAGCTGGAGCTTGCATGGACTTTATTTTGGTGAGCGGTAGGCTTCAACATCGTTGCCTCCGGCTCCCTCCACGAGAGCGCCGCAGCGGTGACAAGGGCGACCGCACCAAGCCGGCATCGGTCCAGGAACACCGACTTGGAGCACCAAGGTCGGACCTTATTGAGAGGGATGCTAGGGCTTCTCCAGATCGCCACCGCCTCCGCTTGCCACCGACGGAGCGCAGCGAGGCGGAAGAAGCTCCGGGCGCGGTGGATCTGGCTGCCAACGACCACCGGCCGACCCTCAGACGCCATATCGGCAGACGCCACCAGGGCAAGACCAAAGCTACTCAAACTATCCTAGACTACTTCTATACATGGGGTGGGACCCTCACCCAATCTCGTTGCTGACGGCTGCCGGAGAGGAGGGGGGAGGGGCCAAGAGGCCTAGGCGGAAGAGAGGACCAGAAGAGAAGGGGTTTAGATGTGAGCGTGGCACATCCTGTCTTAACAAGCGGCATCCGCACTCATGTTGATCCCAAATCACACAGTACACAACTCACCGAGGTCACCTACCAAGGCGTGGCACCCGCCCGTTCAAGATAAAATCTGGCTACATATTTTTTTTCAAGCAACCGGCATGAGCTGTGCGTCATCTGGCTACATACTTGTGTTGCCTCACGGGGCTTTGCTGATTAATCTTCTGTGTGGAACTATTTAAGCTCTGTCCATCCAGACGTGCTAGCCACCAAAATAGAAGCATCTCCCTGGTCGTGAGAAACCGACAGCAACCGGTCGGAATCAACCAAACCCAAAAGACCTGGTCCGGTCCGGGATGAACACGGTGCAACGTGGCGCCAGATTTCCCGATCAAACCCAGAACGCGTGAATCCACGGGAACCAGGCTCCACCTACAGGCTGGTCCCAGCCTCCGCCTGCTGCCAGATATCTCCAAAATCTAGCGTTCCAAAGCGACAGGACTTGCATACCGTTGCGTAAGGAGAAAAAGTAGAGTCGTAGCCATCACTTTTGCCCAAAATCCACATGCACGTCGGAGACCAACAGGGGAAAGATTCCCCCGGATATATAATTTGACGGTAGATTCATTTTCAGTTGTCCAATGTTTTAAATTTTTGAGCCACCCGATCAATATCCGGTGACCAAGATCTACTCCCTCCGATTTATAATAAGTGTCGCTCATTTTGTATTAAGTTAGTACAAACTTTGTACTAAGTGAGCACCACTTAATATAGATCTAAGGGGTACTATATTCCTTCCAAATATAAAATATTTTGATAGACCGTTTCACAAAAAATTGATAGACTAAAATAGTCTATTAAAACGTCTTATATTTCGATTTTCAGAACAGAGATTGTAGTATTTATTTTTCTTACAACGTTTCTTATTATTATCTTACTAGTACTAGTGCATTACGAGCTTATCCACCAAGTGAATCTTTCTGTAGAGAACTGATAAGGCCTAGTAACAGTCGGAAAATAGGGTTATATCGAACAAGACCAACTAGTCACATGGTTTGAGATTCAAATAGTACTACTTCCTCCGGTCCGTGTTAGAGCAGCTCTAACGGTCCAGCGGATTTACGGACCCACACGAAATCGGTCGCACGGATACGCTCAATCAGCAGCCTAGGTATTCTCAACAATAAAAAAAACTCTCCCCCGAGCTCACGCATCGCTCCCGCGAGCGGCGCAGGGCTCCCGGTGGTGCCCCTCCCCCGCCCGCCCCACCTTCCCTCACTGCCGCTAGAGGGTGTCGCCGGGCGAAGCCTGTGCGGCTTCGGCGGCAATGGGCCCCTCTTCCCGCTCACGCGGTAGTGGCAGCACGTGCATCTGCAGCCGGTGGGGCATTGCGCTGGGCGTCGGGCGCGACGGCGCGGAGCTTCGGCAGCGGCGTGGTGGCGACGTGGTGGAGGGTTCGTGATGGTGGCGGCTCCCTGGAGCTCCCGCGGCAGCGGACGCGCTAGTTTGGCCCTGGACCTTTGAAGGGGGTCGGTGGCGGCGAGCTCGACGGCGGCTCGGCCCCGTGGTGTGGTGGCGGCACGGTGATGCCAGCAGTGGCCGACAGGGCAATGCCCTGCTGGCATGCTTACTCGCTCAGCTCCGGTTGGCCTAGATCTGGGCCCACTTGGGTCCGATCTAGGCTTGGGCGGGCCTAGCGTGGTGCTGTCACTTTCTAGAGGTGGGAAGGTGGTGTGGGCGTGTAGGAGGGCGGCAGTGGCTGCAGCTGCATTGTAGCAGCATGGCAACGAGGTCTTTACGGGCCCTCTCATGGCCCGATCGGGACAGTCGGCCTGATGTGCCCCTACTGCCGCATCCGGACAGCAACCGATGTCGGCGGTGGAGATCAGTTTCCTCCGTGCGGTTGTGCTATTGCCGCCATCCTATGCCAACCAGACCTACCCCTCCGCCTCGTAGGTCATGCATTGAACCTGATTCAAGGGGTGAGAGTCCGCGGATGCCGGGGCGGCTGCCCCGAAAGGTTGTATGCAAGGGTGTGAATTAGGAGGAGGCGACTTGCGATGGTGATCCTCAGACCGGCGGAGGTCCGGCATGCTCGGGTGGGCTCGGTGGCGACAGAGTTGTTGCTTGACGGCTGGGATTTGTCGATGTGGCGGATCCCCTCGTGACGATGGAGTTGGACCTGGTGTTGGGGTTGGCGTGTACGGGGCACCCTAGCTGTAGTGCGGCGGCGAGACTTCACGAGCCTATTCGGGCTCGGCCTGGCCAAAAGGCCTAATGTGTCTTGCTGCTACATCCGGTCGGCTACCGCCTTCTGGCAATGGAGGTAGTTCCCTCCCGCGTATTGATGCCATGTCGACCCTCGCCGAAGGTTTCATTCTCTCGGTCCCACCAGACTCGCTCTATGGATCACGGTGTGATGGCAATGGCGACTTCAAGACCGTGGTCGCGTGGGCATGTGAACAGCGAGCTTGGTGGAGTATTACAAAGTGTCTGGGAGTGTGACTCTGTTGAGAGGTTGGAAGAAATCCTTATCACTATGACACAGACGCGGTGATGCCTGTGGGTATTGCCGTACTTCTTGAAGGGCGTCGGGGGTATCACTCTCCCACCTCCCATGGCGTACCTGGGGAAACCCTAGGACCTGGAGCAGTAGTGTCGTGATCGTCACTCCCCTTCTTGGAGGTGTTGCTTTGTACGTGGCACTTTGGAATGCTAGACGTGTGGTGGTACTTCTCCAGTGGGCGCAACGGCAGCGAGTTACCTTCGTTCTTGTCGCACCGCCAGTGTCGACTTTAATTTTTTTATTTCTTCTTGTTTTTTTTGTTTGAGCTCGATTTGTGTTGTTCTACCCCAGCATTATTCGGAACATTGTATCGGGTGGTTGCTATATTAATATAGTTGGACTTAAAGCCTGTTTCGAGGAAATCAGTTGCTCTAACGGAGCCCGTAAATTAGCCTGACCCATAAAAAAAATTAGTGGCCTATTAACCGCCCACCTCAACCTGTACAAATAGAGGCCGCATCGGTGAGTAGGGGTCCAAAACCTATTTGTTCCGCCCCTCCCAACCCTAGCGCCGCCGCCGCCAAGCTCGAACATTGGCGATCAATCCATGCCGCCTCGCGTCGCAATCGGATGTCTTTGCGTAGTGGTACATTTGGAGTCGGGGAAGGGAGATGCGGAGGAGGGGTTAGCGACGACTGCCCTCCACACTGCCTCGCTGACGACGCGCACACGAAGTTCATGGGCTCCGAGGAGGCGAAGAAGCGGGCTGCCCTTAAATGGGTGAACCGCGATGAGTCGCTGCTGCCGTCCCTCCGTGCCTATGCGCCGACGTGGTGGCTAGAGGCGAGGGCGTCTCGCCGCGCCACGCATATCCGCGGGTACGCCACCTCCGAGGAGGGAACATCCCGTGACCCCGCTCCTCCCTACCCTCCCTCCACCGACGACTTCAGCTACCCGTCTCCTCTACGTGCGCACGTCGTCGGCAAGGCAGACTACGCCAATGACAGCGATGAGGATCATATGGCCCTCAAACACATTACGCGCGAGTTCAAACTTGCCGTTGAGGCGGAGCCCGAGATCGAGTGGGCTGAGCAGCACCGAGCCATCTTGCTCGTCTAGTCGCGCGAGGCCAAGGAGAGGAAGAAGGCGCGCGCTTCAACCAACATCGGCGTCGTTGTCAAGATCGAGGTCGGCTACCTCACCGAGTGTGGTCCTCGCCGCCACAACACCGCCACGCCCTGCAGCTCCTGCCGACCAAGACGAGGGCTCAATTTCGGTCTAGGACGCGGTGGCGCCCGCAGTAGTCGATGTAGTCATCATGCAACTTTTGAATTGCTGCCTAATTATATGTAATTAACATATGTATGGTCGAAAAACTTTGATTAGACGCGAGTTTGTACATCGATTTACCCGTGTTGTTTGAATTTCGTATTTTCAGTTCGTGTTTACAAGCTCCATTCTGCGTAAACGATTTACAAACTGCGAACTTGGTTTTCATTCGACTGTACTCTGCGTTTACAGTTCGCAAAAATTCAGGTTCCGTTAGAGCTGTTTTTAATGGCCTCAACTTTGTCTCCTCAAAATACGCTTTCGCCCTGCTTTATAAATAAAGCCACACGGCCAAACCGAGACAAAGTGATGAGGAATTTCTCTTACAGCAGATCAAAGATAAAACTAGAAAGTCTAAGAAGCATCGAGCTTGCCACCGAAGACGTCGAGACTAAGGAACCTAGAGCTCCACGACACCGCCTCCAGGAAGGTAACGACACAACAAGCGCCTCTGCCGGCGAGACCACAAGGGTCTAGGGTTTTCACCCGGAGCTCCAATATGGCAAGGCTAGCCACGACGACGGCCTCAAGAGGGTCATGATACCCGCAGGCATCGCCGTCATCAGCGCCGAAGTGCTGGGATTTCACCTGGAAAAAATCTCGCCATATTTGGTTCCTCGGGCCACTGATCTCCGAGCCGAGCTTTTAACACGCGATCTAGGCGCCGCCACCGCCAGTAGTCCCCGATGCCCGCTCCATACCAAACTCGTGGTCCATAGAGACGAGCCATCACCACCGCCACGTCGTCCCGCCACCGAGACATGCCCGCGCAGTCCACCTTCTAGAGTCGCCGCCCCAACATCCAAGGTCTCGCACACACCGCATGGAAGAGACCACCACGACACCACCCTCGGAACAGGCGTACCTGGACAGACCAGCCAAACATGCTCTAGATAGATCGGAATAACAAGACACGCAAGTCAACTCCGTAGCTCAAGAGGTGAGCTGCCAAGCGGTCTAGGCCCGTCGGCCCGGATCCAGCACCTCAGTCCCAGCAGGACCAAGGGGTGGGCTCCTCCGTAGCCCCTGAAACCCTAGGACAGCAGGCCTGCCCAGCCCTAATTAGGCCCAAGTGGGCCCAGATCTGGGCTGATGGCAATGGCGCTGCTGTCCTGCCAGCTCCACTCGGTATTGTCCAGCCCATCCCGGTCCGCCCCAGCAGCACCAAGTCGGAGAGATGAGGTCATCGTGGCTGCAAACCGGCGCCCCTTCACCCGAGATCTGCAGGTCGGGGCTAGCTAGGGCCCCCGCCGCCTCGGCCACAACAGCCGCGAGCTACCCCACCCACCGCTGCCTCAAGGTGCCAGCAGCCGCCCCCGACGCCGCGCGCCGGCCGTCAGTGCACCAGGTCACGCCGCCTCCCGTCGAAGAGCACCGCGCCGAGATCTCGCTGCCCCGTCCAGGAGCACCTTGCCAGGAAGAGAAGGGCCACGACCGACGGCGCCGCGCGAGCTTTGCCCGACGGCTCATGCCGGCGGCGGCGGGAGGGAGGGTGGGGGAGGCGCGGGTAGGGTTGGCCAACACCGCTTCGGTCGCCTACGGGGAAGGCGACACAGAGCCTTGTCTTCGTGCGGTGTCTGCCTAAGCCTATCTCAAACTGTGAGGTCAATCCTCAACTTTGTCTAGGTACAAATGCATCTTGTTCAATACTTAGCTAGATACATACAAATCTAGATATAAAGTTGAGACAATTAATAGACATGAGATAGTATTTTTCTTATAAAAACATCCTTGTATTGTCAAATTTGCACAAAATTCAGTTAAACATGTATGTCTTCCTTTAGTTTAACTCTTTGTCATTGGTCACTGGCATGCTCGGTAGTCAAAACCTTGCCAGAGCGTCACGCATTAGCATTGTTGCTTCCGAATCTTCTTCTCCAGTGGCCACCCATACCTCCTTCCTCAAGTTCAACGAACAGCCGCCATCTTGTCCTCTAGTTTACTGACCACATCTTTCTCTCTAACACCTTCGATTATATGGTGGGCTATCTTATCGACAGGCGCGACAACTTCCACTCTTCCGTTGGTTTTCACCAAGAGGCATGCTATGCTACCTCTGTGCACGAATAAGTGCACTTTTAACTTTGTCTTAAGTCAAAATTGATAAAGTTTGACTAACTTTATATAAAAAACGTAGTACTAATATTTATGACACTAAATTGGCACCACTAATAATTTTATGTAATATATGTTGTTATATTTATCTATAAAGTTGGTCAAATTTAATGAAGTTTGACTTACTCAAAAGCTAGAAGTACACTTATTTTCGGATGGAGGGAGTATATAACTTCACATCCTTCTTACCCGAGCCTCACTTATTAACCTCTTCGTTGTATACGACTACAACTAGGTTTAGTTTCACGAAGACACTTATCATCAATTCTGTTAACACAAAGTGATGTAGTAAGGATGTTTTTCCACAAGGATAGCATGGGGTTTAATACCGAACTCTTAGACAAACAATACAACTTCCCTCTCCTCTTCTAGCAACCCACAAAACAAAATAATTTGTCTTGTGTTCTCAACTTCACCATGTGGTTGTCAACCACAAGGTTTGCTATTAGAATTGAAAAATAAAACAAATAACACAACAAAACTAAATTAATAATCCAAGCAATGAAAGTGAACTAATCTATATGCAAAGCTAAAACTAAATGCAATGGTAATGGTAGTGTTGTTTTGGGGGTTTGGATGGTAAATGCAACAAGTAAAAGTATTTTTGTATTTTCGGATTAAATAAATGTATAAAATAAAAGACATTGTAAATGCAAGTAAAAGATGTTTCTTATGATTAAAACGAACCGGATTCATGGGTTCACTTGTCTACTCTCTCATAAACATGTTAGATCAGAAACAACCTTAGAGATATCATAAATCTTGATGGAACTTTAATGTAAGTGTTTGGTTCTCATTCATATGAGCGTCACATCCTATAATCAAGATGATGTAACACATCTCCCTCATACTCCAATAGTATGAGAAAACTCTGTAAACTAGATTTAACATAAACAAACTATAGCATTAATCAATTTGATATGATGTTGAATAAAAAATATGCCACCTCGAACAAATAAGGTCATCTTTTTTTGCGATCAAAATAAGGTCATCTTTGTTGTCACTAGATGATAATAGAAAATATAACTATTTCATTCTCCCTTGTGAGTAACAAAGGAAAGGTAAAAACCTTAGTAGATTCCAAGTTTTCTATCACTATCCAGTTACTACTACTCGTTGCTCCATTTAGTGCACACTTATCCCACACACGTCCTATCATACTAGTTTGATGAACATGTATACATGAATGGGGGTAATCATATGCATCTATAATATTGAAAAATTGTAACCTCATATAATTATCTCATAAAAACATCCACCATAAAGGAATTACATATATATGATCATAATCATGCAGGAAATCTCATATAATTTTAAAAGAATCATAGCGCAAGAGAGAGAGGAGAGGGAGCTACTTCCGTAAATCCATATTTCGGGGGTAGACCACTCCCTCTTCATCGTGGAGATGGTGGTGGTGATGTGAAATAGTATGGAGATGCAACCCGAGGCAAGTCCGACATTGTTTTTGCCTCCAATCTTCGAAGGTCTCTACCTCTATATTTGGTTTTGTATGTTTCCATCTTCATGCTCAGTCTCTTTGTGACATCTCTATGGGAGGTATGTTTATAGTAGGTTTTAGGTTAAGATGAAGAGAACGGCATGAAGATGGACGTCATGGAGCCACGAGGCAGCAAGTGGGCCCTATTGCGCAGCAGAGGACTCTGGTCATGCCATGTGCCCTATCTTGGGCCTCGTGCACCCTCTTTAGGTCCAAGTGCTCAAGATCTTTATTTTTTCTGAAAAACTTTTGTAGAAAAAAACTTAGGACATTTTGAGTCTACGAGGTCTTTGGGAGGAAAAATTGACACAAAACATGGTTTCCCTATCTATAGAGTTATAACCCAAATAAAGGAATCTTTGGAAAATCCCCAAAATCGATGTAAAACACAAGTTAACAAATAGATAAGATGCAAATATGTTCGAATATAACACAATAAACTAGAAAGTTCATGGAAATTTTTTACATGCATCAACATCCCAAAACTTAACCTATGCTCGTCTCGAGCATAAAGGTGATAAACAACATGGACTTTATTGTTTGTTGTCAATAGATAAAAAAAAGGCATAGAAATAATGATCATTGTTACATAAAGTATGATAATTCATTGATAATTAGATAACAATGAGAAATCGTCATAAATATAAAGTAAAAATAACATGAACTTCAAATATGCATAATAATAAGTAATCTTGCACTATAAAACTCTAGTAAAGTACCATGGACAATGAAGTATTGTGTAAGTGCATAAGTGTGTTGTCCCTAACTTGGTCTTAGAATAGAATTTTAGGAAACTTTTGTTTCTTAACTCAGAAAGAAGTAAAAAATAAGTAGAGATTTAACATGTGTAGGATATCTAACTTCCAACCCTCATTACTTAAGGGCATGATACATATCACAATTTATATTAGTGTTGAGTTCCATTACCCTGTCATTGGCATCTTTCTTTGGCACTCTTTGCCTTTTTTCTCACTTGGAGGGTTTTCCCTCGACTTTTATTGCACACTTTCACCACTTCCTTTTTATTCCCCTTTGTACCTTTTTCTAACACCCTTAGTTGGAGGGTTTGTTCCCTCATATTTTATTTATCATTTTATTTTAACTTATAAGGGTGGTTGTGCCTATCAAGTTTGTGGATTATCCCACAACTAACTTCTCCATGCCAGCCATTGAAAAAAGCAAAAGTTTTGTAATCTAGATTTTTTGTTGGGAAATGAGCGCTTTATTAGTTAAAAGCTTTAACCTTTAGAATCTAGATAAAGTAGCACATGAGAAATATACTTGAAATAACGGGAATGCTACATATAAGTAGATATGGTGGATACTGTTGAAAATAACTTAGTTTAAGGATTTTGGATGCACAAATACTATATCATGCTTGATGCACAAGCAATATACGATGCTAGATATAGGTATATATGGTGCATTGTATCATCCACCGCCGATTGGTAGGAGTCAGTGAGTGAGGTGTGGCTCGGGGTGGCGCTAGAGTGGATTTGTGAAGAATAAGGTGGATGGGATTTTTTAACTCGTTCACTCGGTGACTAAATAAATATAAATTGCCTCCTCAAAACCCACAAGCGACCGACTAGGTTTGGAGGAGTAAAAATTCCTCTAACCGATTTTACGGAATCGGTTTGGAGATGTTGTTAGAGTTGAAGAATCAAAATGCGCCCCATGAGCTAAAGAATGGATTGTTGACAAAGGATCCAGAAGGATGTGTTGGGACATGTCCCTCCACATGGAGGTGTGTTGGAAGCCCAACATCAACCTGTGAAGTCCAACACGTTTCAACCGTTGATCGAGGTTCGCATCCAACGGCTGAGGTGCTCCTTGAGAGAGGAGTAGAAAAGAAAACCCTAGCCACCCTTGGTGGCTGTGTGAGAGTATGGGCAAGTGAGAGAAGCCAATATGGCTTCTGCTGAGAGAGGGAGAGAGAGAACACATAAGAACATCACAACCTAGTGAGAAGAGAGGAAGAAGAATGAGAGGTGATTTCTGTCTAGATTTCTAAGATCTTATCGGTCTGTCTTCAAATTGGTGCTTGAAGGCTCAAACGTGCTTGGATTGACTCCATACTTGGCGAGTTTGTTCCTTACTTTGAGTGCTTCGATCTGGTTAGCTGATTTGAGATTTTGGTCAGTTTAGCATCAGATTTGGAAACGGTTTAGTAAGTTCGGACTGTTGCAGTTTCAGCAGAGAGCAGTTTTGGTTGACAAACAGTTTGGGTAGACAAACGGTGTTCGACTGAGATAAAATTTGGTGTGTATGTTGGGTACTCGTATGTTAGCTTGTCTACCAAGTTTGATACTGATTGGATCTGCGGTTTAAGATCAGTTTGCTGATTATCGAAGAGGACAAGAAATGAGATATTCTGCTTTACTGTAATCTTTCTTTCAAGTGGTTGTTGTTGTTATTGCCGGTTGTCAACGTGCTGAGTGTGTTATACATTTTTAGATGTTTTGTAGAAGCATCTCTACTCATGTTGCTCATAGTGAAACTCGCGTGGACCGGTTGGTCCATAGCCGTGGTTTTTTCCTCTTTACCCTAACGATGTTTTTTACACGTAAACACTTGTGTCACTTGTGTATGTGTACGTGCCTATTGTTTTATTTGCGTTGTTGATTGAAACTATACTCAGAGTTCATTGCAATCCGTGAGGTTGTGATGTGGATTAAGTGGCTTTTTTTAAGGGATTAATAACTGACTTTTCAAATATCCAAATAAAATAGACCATGGACTCGCCGGGTAGGCGCAGAGCGTAGTAGAGTCGTAGGCGAATGTTTTACACGAGATCCACGTGGACGTTGGAGAAAGGATCTCCCGAATAGAATACCGTTCGTCCGAGTTCTCACCAGAAACACCTCTCATCAAATCCCTTAACTCCTAAAGTCGTCCCTGATAATTGACGGAAAAGAAGTATTTTAAGAGAAGACCCGCACCGCTCCAGATCTTAACCACCAGCTATATTTATTATTTTATAAACGACGAAGAGAAGAGATAGAGGATTCGTGCCCATCCGCTCGGAGAGTTTCACGCACGCACAAGGGAGGGAGATCACGAATTGGTGCCCTAGGAGGCTGCTGGGACGCCTCCCTCCCCTGTAGCTGCTGCTGGATTCGGTGAGCGATTGGAACGTCTCCTGCCTCCGTCGCGACATTCTCTCCCCCGTCCGGCCAAATTCCATCCCGTCCCTTCCAACGCCCCCACCCACGTCCTCCTCCACCAAGAGGGACGAAGGCGCCTTTTCCAGATTCTTTGTTTCTTTCTTTCTTTCCCCGCGTTAACCACTCGGCCAGCCAGCCAGCCAGCTTTAATCCGCGCCTTCCCACGTCGCTGCTGCTCCCCTTCCACGTTCTTGGGCGGCTTGCCTCCTCCCTGGCGCGCGCTTTCGCTTCGCTTCGCTCGGTTTAGATTCGTCTCTTTCTTCCAACCGGGTAAGCGGCCGTGACGACGGGTTCTTGCCTTCTTGGTTTTCGATTAGGAAGGGGCAGCTCCGTTTCGATTTGGACACCGGTTGCGTCACGAGGTGCGGGGTTGAATGGGCTTCGGATTTTCTGAATTTGCTTCCTGCCTCCCCTCTTTTCTTGCATGTGATTGTTCTTGCACGCCTCTGTCTTTTCTTGGCCCCTTTTCTTTGCCTGCACGGTTCGTCGTTTGAATTTGTTATACACATCCTTCTTCCGCTATTCCAAAACCGTGGCGTCTTTGACCAATCCGCGCGTTTGCTTTGTCACGTCCGGTGGCTTCAGAATTCTGTATTGATTTCAAGTGTTTGCTTTTGAATTTGATTCAGGAGGCGGAGGCGGAGGCGGAGGCGGAGGCGGAGGCGGTACATGGGACGTGGCCGGATTGCGCGTGAATTCGCTCGGAGCAGTCCAACAGCAGGGCAGGAGGAGGCCATAAGAAGAAGAAGAGAAGAGGGCAGGGGCACCAAATGTGGCGCCTCTTCAACGATCTGTGGGACGTTCTAGGATCCGGGTTTTTCTCATCGAGGTTCCTGTAATATCAATCAATCCGCTGTCGCGTCGGGATCTGGTCGCATTGCAGTAGGGAGGAGATGGACGACGAGGATTTCTCGTGGGTGCGGCGATCGAGGTTCTCCCACTCCGTCGTTCGCTCCAACTCCGGCAGGGAGCAGTTCGGCGCCTTCGTCGAGCAGTTCAACCGCGGCGCCGCGCTCAGGCAGAGAGAAAGCAGAGGATCCCCCGATTCAGGGTTCAGGCTCCACGGCATGAACCTCGAGCCAACGGCGACCAGAACCAACTCGGCATCCACCAGCTCGGCGGATGCCCCTATCGCGAGGACAAGGTCGCTGGACGCCAATCCGAAGACGACGGATTCCT
Organism: Avena eriantha; assembly: GCA_910589775.1. NCBI lineage: Eukaryota > Viridiplantae > Streptophyta > Magnoliopsida > Poales > Poaceae > Avena > Avena eriantha. Next base: position 247,599,839 of record OU342746.1, read on the forward strand.
CCTCCCTGGACAACAGCAAATCGATGCAGCAGCGCGACGATCATGGTGGCCACCCTTCGCAGACAGACAAGCAGGATGGCAGAAGCGCTGGGAACGGGGTGTTGAAAGGGGCCAACCTCTTCATCGACGTTTGCTGCCAGCCCGAGGCTCTTCCGGTGCCCAACGACGACAGCTCTGGGCCTCTCGAGTTCTCCTTCCACCCCGACGAGCAGAGCATGAGGCTGCAAAGGGTGTGCTCGAGCCCGTCTCCTTTCCCGACAAAGGAAACCCCTGCCTTCGATGCTGCGCCGTCGCTGCCCCCGACACGCAGCTCTTCGCTTAGGGACATCGGCGAGGCGCGCACGCCGATGCTGAGGGCGAGGTCCCCTCTCCCGAGCCGTCCCATACCCGAAGTGTTCACGGAGGCCAAGTCGGCCAGCAAGAGGTTCTCCACTCCACAGCCACCGCGCCGGAAATCTGTGTCTCCAACGCGAGGAGCGCCTCCTCCGGCCTCTGCGCCGTTGAAGGCGCCGGGCAAGGTGAAACACAGCAAGGAGCACTGGGACAATGCGAGGGCCAGGGCTGCTGCACTGAAGGTGCTCGACAGATGGACCGTGGATCGCTCCAAGCTGCTCATCGGGCCTAAGTTCGCCGCCGGGGCGCACAGCCGTTTGTTCAATGGAATCTACATGGAGGTGCCTGTTGCTGTCAAGTTCATCCGACAACCTGATGATGAGGAGGATGCGGAGTTGGCAGCACAGCTCGAGAAGCAGTTCAACACGGAGATCGCCACCTTGTCCCGCCTCCAGCACCGTAACGTCATTAAGGTAACATCTGAGTTTCCTTTTCAGAAACGTGTAGGGTGTTGGCCCCTGAATTAGCACTCTTCTGTCCTGTGAGTTTGCATTCTGGTCAGTTTGCTTTTGCCACTTTGTGCTTAGATCAGTTCATTTATGGCCAGAGCAATCTTTCCTGCACTTTCAGTGTTGTTGTTCAGGTAGTCCTACGTCATGCCTAACATTGTAGTAGTACTAGATTTGTGGTCCTTCTGTATGACCATGCTAGTAACAACTCACAGTCTTGCCTGTTTGGATCTTCCATGGAGTATATCTCTCTGTTTTATCATGGCAAATAAAATCTGTAACTGATTCCATACTTTTCTTTGTTTGTAGCTGGTTGGAGCATGCAGCAGCCCACCGGTCTTCTGCGTCATCACCGAGTTCCTTCCTGGTGGTTCGTTAAGATCATTCCTGCACAAGCAAGAGCACAAATCCCTACCTCTAGAGAAGATCATTTCGGTTGGCCTGGACATCGCAAACGGTATGGGATACATCCACTCGCAGGGAGTTGTCCACCGCGACGTCAAACCAGAGAACATCATATTTGACGCGGACTGGTGTGCCAAGATTGTTGATTTCGGAATTGCTTGTGAAGAAGCCTACTGTGACCCTCTGGCCAATGATCCCGGGACCTTCAGATGGATGGCTCCCGAGATGATGAAGCACAAACCCTATGGTCGAAAAGTTGATGTCTACAGCTTCGGCCTTATCTTGTGGGAAATGCTTACAGGCTCAGTGCCATATGAAGACTTGACTCCGTTCCAAGCAGCATTCGCTGTTTTCGACAAGGTATGCACTCCCTGTTCCTGCCTAGTAATATGTTCTTTTTCTTGAGATCATCCGACAAGTTTAGTTCAAAATACAGAGACATTAGCCAGGGCACATTTCCTGTTTGTTGCACTTGTGCTATGTGGTTAAACATTTCAAAGTAACGGAGTTGATATATATTCTGATCCTGTGCTTCCCGTGAAGAGGAAAATAACAAACATAATTTTCTGTTTTTCAGAATGTGAGGCCGGCCATTCCTAGTAGCTGCCCAGCAGCATTACGGGTTCTCATCGAACAATGTTGGGCCTTGCAAGCAGATAAAAGGCCTGAATTCTGGCAAATAGTTCAATTATTGGAGAAATTCAAGATGGTTCTTGATAGAGATGGGACACTTGACAATATGCCAAGCTCAAACTGCCTGGAGCATCATGATCATAAGAAATGGCTAGCCCACTGGGTCCACAAGCTCAAGCATAACCATCATCACGATTTTTCTGGACCTCCACCACCAAAAATTCTGTAACTAATCTTCTCTCTTCCAATCTGTTCTAGTAGTTCGGGTAGTTTCCAGAGTGTAATTATCAAAATATTCTTTTGGTATATAACAAAAGGTACCATTTGCTTGTCTTAGATATGTCATAGCAATAGTGAGCACTTGTCTGGCTTGAACTTGAATGTTTTTTCCCTTTTATTTTGCCTCCGCATGTGCTATTTCCCTGAAAATGTATATATTTCTCTGTTATGTGATTGAACGATCTTGGACACCTAGTCCTGAATACTCCTCACGGTAATTTGAGATTTATTAATTTATAATTTGATGAAGGTTTTGCGCCTTGAGCATATACTGAACTCACTAAGGAAAGTTTATTTAGATTATACACATCATGGTTATTTTAACCACGCTGGGAGGAACAACTCCAACAAACACTTTCCCACATAACTCCCTCTTACTACTTTAGCAAGTTCATGTGCTAGTTGACTACCAAATCGGTTTTTATGTCCTGGACAATGCCTGCATTCCGAAGTCAAATGTTATAATCCCTCGGGTCCACTTTGTCTAGATTTATATGTATCTAGTTAAGTATTTAGACTAGATGCATTCGTATCTAGACAAAATTGAGCCCATTAATATAGACTAGAGGGAGTAGAAAGAAGTCACGAAGAGACCATTAATAAAGCCTCAAAATCCATATCTAAAAGAAATATTATAGCCCCTCTAAAAGAAATATTGTAGCCCCCAAAAGGGAGCTCTTAGAGGCCACATGTTGTCCCAGCCATAGGATTGGGCTTCCAAATCCATCCTAGCCGTCGGTTCCGGCTGTGTGTTTCTACCCGCACTGGAATTTGCCCCCTCTTCCCCACTGATTTAAGGGCTTGCGTCTTGCCTGGCCCACTTGTCGGAGACCGTGTGTACATTGCCCTCTGTTAGTTCGCGTTTCGGCTGGCCTTCGCGGTGGTTCCGCCGCGATTGCCCTTTGCCGAGGAAACGACTTACAAACAGAAAAGACGAAGCAAACAAAAGAAAATAAAAGAGAAAACAGAAACACACAGCTTGTAATGAATGACGAAGCCCCGTGAGCTGAAGTGATTGATGATCAGGGTGAAGACGGAGCCTAATTTGAGTGACAGAAGGCCAAATGTTGGAGGATCAAACCTCTTCTACTTCAAAGAAGTAAGATCTCGCCGCGTGCTCAACCGTCTCTAGCGCCGAGAAGGACCCCTGCCCTCTCGCCCTAGCTCGGAGGGTGTTGTACCGTTGGCAAATAAAGAAGCTTACTTGAGAGCATACCAAGACGACAAACAACAAGATCGTTGAGCATACCAAGAAGACAAACAACAAGATCACGCGGAAGGTGGACAAAGAACCTTGATGACCTTAACACCGAAGCCGATACTAATACCGGAAATACCTTTGTAACCCACGACCTCATGCCTCACACGACCCGCCGAGGAGAACCAAACGTACCAAGGCAGACTTCTCTAATGAGGTAACCATGCAGTAGCCCCTCTGTTGCCTTGTCCGACGAGCTGGACCAAGGGTTTCCACCTAGAACCCGATGTAGATGAGGATGGCCCCTCTACGACGACTATAGGGAGGTAAACGACATCCAAGACCATTGCCGTCACCAGCACCGACACCATTTGGTAAGGTTTTTGCCCGAGCACCATGACTATCCATCTAAAGGCCTAACAAGTACACCATAAAGGTGTCAAGGTCATCCAAGGACACCACACATGGCACCTAGATCTGGAAGGGAGCGGCCACAACCGATGACACCCTAAAAGTACATTTAGGAACCTGAAAGAGGTTTGGATGATTCATGACAAGGCAATTAAGGAACTAACCACTCTTATAAATATTTCAAGTTTATTTCTATTTGCAAAATGCATCCTGTCAATGGTGACCCTTGAAAAGTTAGAAATATGTTATGCTTCATCAAGTGAGTCATAGGTATGACTTACTGTCAATAGGGACACTTGGTAAAGCATAGAAAAATAGCATCGCAAAAACTCACAATTTTTTTTCTCAAATCCACAATCTCCACTTTGTTCTATCTCGGAACGTCTAAACATTCTTATCCTGGTGCCTCCAAGAAAATAGACATGTCTTTGCTTCTGTCGGTATAGTGAGTTGATACACCGCCGGAGCCTCCAACACTTCAGTGTTTCATGTTCAAGAAGTCTATTGCATAGGTCCGATACTTATGAGTGAAGTTTGTGTTGGATTATTAGACATAATTTTCACAATTAATTTCAGAATATAAATCATGACTACATCAGCTACGGACATGTAAAATTCTAACATACCAGATGTATTAACCAACATGAATAGTAGCAGTTGCATACGCAAGAACAATTATACTATGACAACGGAGATCGCAGTATACATATTGATCGGTTGCCGATGAAGTCATCGTTCGTGCAGAGGCGGCAGCAGCTTCTCGAAGAAGACGATGTTGAAGACGAGTCGCCCTTGGACCAGAAAATGTCAGCAACACATGAATATTAGCACATGTATTAATCCACCAGCATGGTGATTGAAATACTGAAAGAACAATAAATAAATTACCACGACGTTGACATCTTCCTGTTTTCCCCACTACGATCTGCATGTTCCGGTTAGTCCTTAGAAAAGTGACTGAGCTCTCCACAGGTATAGCAACCTAGCTCAACCTTGTTCGGCTACTTTTTTTGAAGGTTGTAGTCTTTGCAGGCTTGTTGAAAGATGGCTTGTTGTTCCCTTTGTTCTTGTCAAAGGTTTTCTTCTGCACCATATTAGCGATAGGTTGACCCTCGCCTCCATTATCAGCAGTGTCCTTAGGTCGAGCTTTCTCCTCAACATCAATAGACGATATCAGGTTTTCAACCGATATCTCTTGTCTCTTGTGGTTAAGAGTTGTGGCGAAATTTCTCTATGAAAAAGGCATTTTTGCAATAATGCACCCATTCATAAACTTGTTGGTAAAATATACTTAAGAGATTTCAAACTCCTTGGCAAAACATTGTATCTCATGAGCTTGTTCAACTGCAGTACAGTTGTTAGACATCCTATAATCATGGAAGCTCTCCATGATATACAGTTCACTTCTAGCATATGTTACATCAAACTTAGCATCTAGTGCATCCCATAGCTCTTTTGTGTTTTTATGTGCATATACACGTAAAACAACTTGTTATCAAGACCACTCAGAACGTATCCCACAAATGCAAAATTGGTTTCCTTAAACTTGTTCTGAACCTCGTCAGATATAATTCCTTCAGGTAAACCGTCACTGGCCTCGAATACTTTCAGAGCTCGCAGCCACGTAGTGGTCTTATACTGACACCTCTTAAAATGAACACCGGTAAACTTATCCGGCTTCATTGCATCAGCGAAGTGTCCCATATTTAACTCAGAAAATTGCTTATAATAAGGTTTTTGGATTGTTGATTATTAGACATAATTTTCACAATTAATTCCAAAATATAAATCATGACTACAGTAGCTACGGACATGTGAAACTCTAATATACTAGATGTATTAATCAACATGGACAGTAGCAGTGCATGCGCAAGAATAACCATACTATGACAACAGATCGGATCACAATATATGTATCGGTCAGTTGTCCAGGAAGACGCGCCATGATGACGAACTTGAGCAGTCGCGCGGAGGCAAAACCTTATTCGTCCCTCTCCCGTACAGGATCACATGCGAGTGGTTCCAGAGACCTGCTTTCTCGTCTGCCGACGAGATTCCCGCAACCCGTAGCGCGCACTTCGTGACGGGAGTGCGGGTGTCATCAGAGGAGATGCGCGTGTAGCACTTCTCTTCTCACTCACTTACAAAGTGGTGAGACACTCCACCTTATAAAGTGGTATAACTCGCCTCCAACTTTTCATGTAGGATTAAACTTTAGCTCTCACTCCTCTTGCCACACACTCACATGTGAGCTGCCACCAACTTGTGCCAAATCACCCACACATGGAATTTAAGATTTAGAGAAAATCTGAAATCTAACATGAGTCCAAAGTATGTATCCATCATTTCTAATAGTTTGGTCAGAACCTTTGAGCATGGACTTGTCCAAAGGGTGTTTTGTTAGTTCGGAACCTCCGAGCTCATCCCTTTCTAAGGCATACACACTTCCAAGAAAAGAGTACTCCCTCCGTTTTAAAATATAAGATGTTTTAGTTTTGTGAAATAAATATGCCTAAACTTCTTTTAGTATGTATGTTCACTCAGCTGGTTTGAGGTAAATCTACTCAGCTGGTTTGAAATAAATATGCCTAAACCCTAAGCCTCTAAGCGCTCCTTCCTAGCACCTCCACTTTCAGTCCATTTTTAGAGGTTCTCTCATCAAACCGGTACAGCCAAATTAGGTTCCGTACGCTCCGGGAATTCGTTTTCCCATCCGCCTTTTCATATTTTGAACTAGTCCAGCACTATTGGGTTTCACCATCGAGAAGTTCCACCCATGTTTATATCTAGTAATGATCGGATTTTTAGCTTTGCATATACCCCACCCATCCAGTGGCGAAGCGAGGAAATTGAGAAGAGAGAAAGCCCTTGGCGTAGTCCAATCTTCACCTCTCCTCTCTCGCGCCTAACTCATATTTCCTTCACTCAAATCCTTCGATATTGATGGTGCTTTGAGTATCTGACTTCAAGATCTAAGTGCTAGCCTAGCGTTGTTACTTCTTGGAGGTTGTTCGCCTCCTAGACGTCTAGAGAGTCACTTGGAAACGAGCCAAGAGTTTGTAAAGGCTGGGTATGGTCTACTACGTGCGAAGGTCTATGGTGTGTGTCCTCTGGCTGAACCACTTGCGCAACTGACATATGTTTGATTCAGCAAGCATTCATCCACCGCCTGTGTTCAACAATATTATATGATCAGTTCTTCAAGACCTTACTCGGTGTCTCACTGCTACGGATGACCAGCGCCATAACACCGATAGCTGTGCACGTTCTTCGCCCAAACCGACTATGTTGAAAAGGCTAACGGGGTTATGAAGATGAAGAGTGATGTTTAGATCCTCTCACTTCTCGACCGGACCGACAGAGCCTCTGGCCTGAGTTGGGGAATGGGTTGGCTCACACAACACGATTGAAGGGGGCGCAGGATGGGCTCTAGACCTAGGCAAAAACATCAGTATGACCATGTTCGTCCCAAAGGAAAATGGGTTAACCATGTGACTACCAAATGAAGTAGTACTACGTATATGGATGTTTTTACATAAAAAAGCCCGGCACTATTACCCTGTTCTGTTCAAATAAAATACGAGCACAAGACTTGTACTCGGATAAAATACCCTGGTTCTGAAATACATTCTGTTCAAATAAAATACGAAGGCAACCCTTTTACTCGAACACAAATTCTGCAGCACGAGGTATTTCAGGGTAACGAGTCGGATAAACCCACTCTGGGTCGGGCACGGGCCAACTGTGGATGAAAAAAAATAGAAGTCAGAAGCTGAACAATTTGTGTGGGACTAAATGTATTGAGATGCGTCACAAGGATATAAAAAATACCTAGGAAATTTAGACTCGTCTGGAGTCTCGGCAGCAACAGGAACGGTCCTACAGATACACCAAATTGTAATGTTACATTTTTAGAGTCCAAAAATAATTGAATCGGAGATGCATGAAGCTGTATTTTAATTGATGGCTTATTCAGGGGAAAGCAGCCACCGCGACACTACAAAACACAGCACATAATTTTGAGGCTACAAACCACCACATATAAGCTAGCGGTCTGGCCTAAGCTTTAGCTTTAACAGCACCACTACGTAAGCTCTATGTGGCCTAAGCTTTAGCTTTAACAACCTTGCAGCTAGAGTAAAGATGCCAAAGGCCAATTGAAAAAAGACTGCATCAATATAATTTATTTCCAAACAGGACAAGACTGTTGGGCCAGGTCCCTCCACATGGAGGTGTGTTGGCAGCCCAACATCAGCCCGTAAAGTCCAACACGTTTCAACCGTTGATCGAGGTTTGTATCCAACGGCTGAGGTGCTCCTTGGGAGAGGAGTATAAAAGAAAACCCTAGCCACCCTTGGTGGCTGTGTGTGGGAGAAAGTGAGCAAGTGAGAGAAGAAAGTCATCGTGGCTGCTGCTGAGAGAGGGTGAGAGAACACACAAGAATACCACAACCTAGTGAGAAAAGAGGAAGAAGAAGGAGAGGTGATTTATGTCCAGATTTCTAAGATCTGACCGGTCTGTCTTCAAGCTGGTGTTTGGAGGCTCAAAGGTGCTTGGATTAACTCCAAACTTGGTGAGCTCGTTCCTTGATTTGAGTACTTCGATCTGGTTAGCTGGTTTGAAGTCTAGGTCAGTATAGCTTCAGATTTGGAAAGCGGTTTATTCAGTTCGGACTGCTGCAGTTTCAGCACAGAGCAGTTTTGGTAGACGAACAGTTTGGGCAGGCAAACGGTGTCCGATTGACCTGAAATTTGGTGTGTATGTTGGGTACTTGTATGTCAGCTTGTCTACCAAGTTTGGTGCTGGTTGGATCTGCGGTTTAAGAGCAGTTTGCTGATTACCGAAGGGGACAAAAACTGAGATACTCTGCTTTGCTGTAATCTTTCTCTCAAGTGGTTGTTGTTGTTGCCGGTTGGCAACGTGCTGAGTGTGTTGTACATCTCTAGATGTTCTAGAGAAGACTCTGTATCCAGGTTGCTCATAGTGAAGCTCGCGTGGACCGGTTGGTCCGCACCCGTGGTTTTTTTCTTCCTCGCCTTGAGGAGGTTTTTCCACGTAAATCCTTGTGTCACATGTGCATGTGCTCGTTGTTTTATTTCCGCTGCATATATGTTGATTGAAACTATCCTCGAAGGTTCACCGCAGGCTGGAGCGTGGGAGGTTGTGTGTCTATCTCCTCCTCCCACCCCAACAAAGTGGTATCAGAGCTGAGGTTCAGTTTTGTATTCAGTTTTAGAGCAAGGTTTGTTTTGGGCTGATTGCATTTGCTTGTGCTGAAAGATGGAAGTGAACACCAACAGAATGATTTTTTTGAATGGTACAAATTATCAATCTTGGAAGTGCAAGATGAAGGACTTGTTATATGTGAAGGATTACTGGATGCCGGTATTCTCTACTGAGATGCCCAGCGATATGAAAGAAGATCAATGGGAGGTACTTCATCTCCAAGCTTGTGGGTTCATTCGCCAATGGGTGGATGATAATGTTTTGAACCATATCATTGAGGAGACACATGCACGTACCTTATGGCAGAAATTGGAAGAGTTGTATGCCCGCAAAGAAGGTACCAACAAGATGTTCTTGATCAAGAAATTGATGTGTTTGAGGTACAAGGAGGGCACTCCAATTGCAGATCATGTAAATGAATTTCAAGGCATTATAAATCAGCTATCTTCAATGGGAATTACCTTTGAAGATGAAGTCCGAGCCTTGCTGCTACTTGGCTCATTACCGGACAGTTGGGAGACCTTTAAGGTCACCGTGTGCAATTCAGCACCTAATGGAGTTGTCACTTGGAACCTTGTGAAGACCAAAGTACTAAATGAAGAGTCTAGAAAAATTGCTGATGAGGACGGTTCTTCCTCACATTCAGAAATGTTAGTGACCGAGTCATGGGGGAGAAGCAAGAGCAAAGGTCCGAGTAAGGGAGGAGAAAGAAGTAGAAGCAAATCAAGAGGCAAAGACAAGTATGCTGGTGTTATATGCCATCACTGCCATGAGAAGGGCCACATCAAGTGGCATTGTGAACAATGGAAGAAAGACAAAAAGAAAAAGAAGAAAGTTCAGAAACAGACAGACAGTGATAGTGACAGTGAGGGAGGCTGGATTGCTGTGGTAGAGGAGATCATGTTTCTCATGCATGAAGAACATGATGGCAGCAGTGTTTCCACCGTTGAGGAGAGGATCACTGTAGTTTCTGATGATACCATTAGCCTTGCAGATGGTGATGAGATGACTTGGATTCCGGACAGCGGTGCTACCATACATGCTACATCTCGTAGAGAGCTCTTCACCAACTACACAGCAGGTGATTTTGGTGTTGTGAAGACGGGGAACAATGATGGAGCAAAAATCATTAGAAGAGGAGATGTGCACTTGGAGACTGAAAATGGTACGACACCAGTCCTCAAGTCGGTGAGGCATGTTGAGGCCCTTCGGCTCAACATTATCTCAGTTGGATTGCTTGATAGAGATGGGTACTTGAGCAGATTTGGAAATACACAGTACAAGCTCACCAAAGGAAATCTGATTGTTGCTAAAGGTAACATGGTTTCAGTTTTGTATCATGTTCATGCTAAGCTTTCTACTGCTTGTGTCAATGCGTCGCAGAAAGAGGATGTGTGTGCTTTATGGCACAAGAGGCTTGGGCATATGAGTGAGAAGGGGATGATGGTGCTAGTGAAGAAAAATCTGTTGAAAGGTGTGAAGGGTGTTCACATCAAGAAATGTTCAGATTGTCTAGCGGGGAAGCAACACAGAGTTGCATTCAAGAGTCAACCTCCTCACAAGAAGCCTGAGCTGCTGGACTTGATACATTCCGATGTTTGCAAAATGTCGGTGAGGTCATTGGGTGGAGGAAAGTACTTTGTCACATTTATTGATGACTTTTCTAGAAAAGTTTGGGTCTATGTGTTGAAGAACAAACATCAAGTACTAAGTATGTTCAAGCAATTCCAAGTCTCAGTTGAGAGAGAAACTAAGAAGAAGATCAAGTGCATTCGCACTGACAATGGGGGAGAGTATATTGGCCCATTTGATGCCTATTGCAAGGAACAGGGAATTAGGCACCAATTTACTACTCCGAAGACACCACAGTTGAATGGTCTTGCTGAGAGGATGAACAGGACAATTGTTGAGAGAGTTAGATGCTTGCTATCGAGTGCAAAGCTGACTAAACATTATTGGGGTGAGGCTTTATCGACTGCAGTTTATCTTATTAATCTCTCACCAAGTTATCCATTGCAGGGAGATGTTCCAAACAGGGTCTTTTATGACAAGGACGTCTCGTATGAGCACCTGAAGGTTTTTGGGTGCAATGCCTTTGTTCATATCCCTCAAGATGAAAGGTCAAAGCTTGATTCAAAGACACGACATTGTATATTTCTTGGCTATGGAGGTGATCAGTTCGGCTATAAGTTGTATGATCCAATAGCAAGAAAGGTTGTGAGAAGACGTGATGTTGTGTTTGTTGAAGACCAGACAATTGAGGATATTGTGAAGATAAAGGTGCAGGCTCCGGTGCAAGTTCCGGTGCATGTTCCTCCTCAAAATCAGCAGCAAGACAGATCTGATTCTGACCCAGTTCCTGCAATTCAGCTGAAGAAGAAGCTGAAGATGATGATGCAGAAGATGTGCAAGGTGATGCACATAGTGGTATAGGTGAGGATGCTCCCCAGCAGGAAGAGTATGATGCTGAAGAAGATAATCATGATCAGCAAGCACCTGAACTAGATAGTCCACCAGCTGCTCCACTCAGACGGTCTAGCCGAGACCGTGTTCCTTCCACCAGGTACGATTCAGACCAATATGTGGTGTTATTGTCTGATGGTTCAGAACCTGAGTGCTTTCAAGATGCAATGAAAGATGAGAACAAGGAGTGGAATAAGGCTATGCAAGAAGAGATGGATTCCTTGCATAAGAATCATACTTATGAGCTGGTGAAGTTGGCCAAGGGAAAGAAAGTTCTAAAGAACAAGTGGGTCTACAGAATCAAGCAAGAAGAGCACACGTCACATCCAAGGTACTAGGCCAGGCTAGTTGTAAAAGGATTCAGCCAGAGAAAAGGTATTGACTTTGATGAAATATTTTCTCCGGTGGTGAAGATGACATCAATCCGAATGATCCTTGGCATGGCAGCAAGTCTCAACTTGGAGGTTGAGCAAATGGATGTGAAGACAGCTTTCCTTCATGGAGAGTTGGAGGAAGAAATCTACATGGAGCAGCCTGAGGGGTTTCTTGTTAAATGCAAAGAAGACTATGTGTGCAAATTGAAGAAAAGTCTCTATGGCCTGAAACAAGCACCAAGACAATGGTACATGAAGTTTGAATCTGTCATGGGGAGCAAGGCTACAAGAGGTGTAGCTCAGACCATTGTGTATTCATCCAGAGGTTCTCAGGTGATGATTTTATCATGTTATTGCTCTATGTGGATGATATCTTGATTGTTGGCAAGAATGTCTCAAGAATTGCTAGGCTAAAGAAAGAGTTGAGCAAAAGTTTTGCCATGAAAGACTTGGGTCCAGCAAAGTGTATTCTCGGCATGAGAATTGAGAGAGACGGAAAATCCAACAAGCTGTACTTGTCTCAAGAGAAATATATTGAGAAGGTACTTCGCAAGTTCAAGATGGACAAGGCAAAGGAAGTGAGTTGTCCACTCGCAGCTCATTTCAAGTTGAGTAAAAAGCAATGTCCCTCCACTAAAGAGATGGAAAAGGAAATGCAAAAGGTTCCTTATGCTTCAGCGGTTGGGAGTTTGATGTATGCTATGGTGTGCACACGGCCTAACATTGCTCAAGCGGTTAGTACTGTGAGCAGATTTATGTCCAATCCAGGAAAACCACATTGGGAAGCCGTGAAGTGGATTTTGAGGTATCTCCGGGGCAACACTAATATGAAGCTTTGCTTTGGTGGTAGTGAGCCCAAGCTGATTGCATATTCAGATTCAGACTTGGCTGGAGATATCGATGGAAGGAAGTCTACTTCAGGTTATTTGATTACCCATTCAGGGGGAGCAGTGGCATGGCAAAGCAGGTTGCAAAAGTGTGTGGCGCTGAACACAACTGAGGCCGAGTTCATCGCAGTAACTGAGGCGAGCAAGGAGCTATTGTGGCTGAAACGATTGGCTTGTGAGCTTGGTTTTGAGCAAGACAAGTATGTGCTGTTTTGTGATAACCAAAGTGCCATTCACCTGAGTAAGAATGCAAGTTTTCATTCAAGATCGAAGCATATTGATGTGCGCTATCATTGGATTCGAGATGTGCTGAATTCCAAGTAAATGCAAATTGAGAAGGTGCACACAGATGACAATGAGGCTGATATGTTGACCAAGGTGGTGACAAGGAGAAAGCTCGAGGTATGCCGTCGGCTCGCTGACATGACTGCTGGTTGGCAGTGAGACCCTCCATGATGTCAGGAGGGGGAGTTTGTTGGGCCTGGTCCCTCCACATGGAGGTGTGTTGGCAGCCCAACATCAGCTCGTGAAGTCCAACACGTTTCAACCGTTGATCGAGGTTCGTATCCAACGGCTGAGGTGCTCCTTGGGAGAGGAGTATAAAAGAAAACCCTAGCCACCCTTGGTGGCTGTGTGTGGGAGAAAGTGAACAAGTGAGAGAAGAAAGTCATCGTGGCTGCTGCTGAGAGAGGGTGAGAGAACACACAAGAACACCACAACCTAGTGAGAAGAGAGGAAGAAGAAGGAGAGGTGATTTATGTCCAGATTTCTGAGATCTGACCGGTCTGTCTTCAAGTTGGTGTTTGGAGGCTCAAAGGTGCTTGGATTGACTCCAAACTTGGTGAGCTCGTTCCTTGATTTGAGTACTTCGATCTGGTTAGCTGGTTTGAGGTCTGGGTCAGTATAGCTTCAGATTTGGAAGCGGTTTATTCAGTTTGGACTGCTGCAGTTTCAGCACAGAGCAGTTTTGGTAGACGAACAGTTTGGGCAGGCAAACAGTGTCCGATTGACCTGAAATTTGGTGTGTATGTTGGATACTCGTATGTTAGCTTGTCTACCAAGTTTGGTGCTGATTGGATCTGCGGTTTAAGAGCAGTTTGCTGATTTTCGAAGGAGACAGAAACTGAGATACTCTGCTTTGCTGTAATCTTTCTTTCAAGTGGTTGTTGTTGTTGCCGGTTGGCAACATGCTGAGTGTGTTGTATATCTCTAGATGTTTTAGAGAAGACTATGTACCCAGGTTGCTCATAGTGAAGCTCGCGTGGACCGGTTGGTCCGCACCCATGGTTTTTTCCTCCTCACCTTGAGGAGGTTTTTCCACTTAAATCATTGTGTCACATGTGCATGTGCTCGTTGTTTTATTTCCGCTGCATATCTGTTGATTGAAACTATCCTCGAAGGTTCACCGCAGGAGGTTGTGTGTCTATCTTCTCCCCCTCACCCCAACAAAGACCTGTATAATATCAAATCAGTTCAACAATGCATGATGGTGGCTTATCGAATTATCTAGGAAGGGAAACAAGACTCCCCTGTACACATGACTTCTCCATTCAAACTGCTAAGATAGATTAATTATCAATTCTACACTGTATCACCCGAAATTCAACTACTGGTGGTCAAAAGGATATTACAAGCCCGCTCCCCCAACACCTGAATTTTGTGTACTTCAGAAGCACTTCGAGCACTTGCACCAGACTAAAGAAAACAATATATTACTACATGAAGATATGGGGCATACCGTTCTGCACTAAAACGCCTCATGAGTTCCAGGATTCTAACCCTTGGTAGGTAAGGAGTTTGTGCCATGTCATAGAAGTTCATGCCGACAAAGTTCCCATCAAAATCAACAAGGGGCCCTCCGATCCTAGCCTATAATGTACAACAATGAAGTAGCAACAAAGGATTACATAAGTGGAAAATAGTCAATGATAGGTCATACTCTGATGGACTATTTATCTCCAACAGGCGGAAAGAGATAAGAGAAGTCAACACAGTATACCTTGGTGATTTTACAAGTGGACATCTGAAGCTCTTCGCAATCAAATCTACTACGTTTGCCAGTCACAGTCCCATCTGCGGCCATCAACTTTCCTGATTCAAATCCACGCCCTAGAGCTACTACCTGAGCTCCGACCTCAGATTGAGACGTTTCATCGAGTTTTGCTGCACGATAGCTACAGACACCCTCGATGCTAACAACAACCATGTTATACTGTAAATTATAATGTTGCAATGTCCCATCCACACGTCCTTTACTTGGAAGGCATACTTCAATCTACAATAATGAAGTGAGACTTGCTATTATCTTAAATGAACAAGTAAAACAAGCTAATAACGGCTAGGAGCACCAACCTTCCATTCAGGGTGAATGTTCATTTCATCACTAGAACCTCTAACCAAACTTGCTGAAGTCAGAATTCTTGTAGTGGATTCATCGCATTCTATAAATGTGCCTGTGCAAGCAAACTGCCTTGAATTTTTTTTCTCTGCACAAAATGTAATTTTTGAACTTTCAACAAGTGAAAAAGTACGAAACATAATGAGCTTACAATAGCACAATCACCCTTTGTATGTTCCCCAGAACCCTCAAATTCTACAATGAATGATGCAAGTGCCACAACACTTTGAGACATCTCTGAAGCAACTCTCCCAGTGGGTTCAGTCCAAATATCGCTGCCAAATCCCTCTTCGAAGTCCCACTTCAAGTACATGCCATCTGGCAAAATAAGCATGGCACACCAGTTGAGGTGTCAGAACAAAGCTGTCAAAAATTGAAATAGCAGGGAATAGTATCACGATGGATAGCAACTACTTACCATCAGGAAAACTTGGCAAGGGATAACCAGAAGCAATTAACATCTTATTTACTCGATTTCTAAATCCTGTTGCAACAGGTTGAAGCGATTCATGACAATGTTTTAGTAATGATCATCATAGTCAAAACAAATGCTAGTGCAAAAAAAGGTGAAGCAATTCACCATGCAATGGTAATGATTGTAAAACTAGAACTACCCACTCACCATTAGGTCGCCAGGGAGCAAGTATATGCCTAAGTTCATCATCAGTGCGTACTGCTACAAGACGAAGTAATTAGTGATCCGGTGATGATCAAAAAGCTTAGTAATAGTCATTGCTGGGAACAATAGGATTTGATAAATTGCATCATAATACAACTACAACCATTAATTTAAACTAGCCTTGCGCAGCGCTAGAGGAAATAAAATATGATTTTTTTAAATAAGATAAAATATGATTATTGGTAAGTAACGTTAGAAAATGAACTGTTTGCTAGTGCGTATCGTCTTAAGAGTGATTGTGCTTAAGTTACCTTTTGGACCGTCACTATGAGGTGTGGAAGATTTGTGCATCTTATTTGTATGGCACAACGATCTTGTTTACTTGCAGCCCTGAATGTAGTAATCGATGCAAAACTGAAGGGTCATTTTTAGGCATGGATGTCAATAACTAAAACAACTGAATGGCAATGGTCGAAAAAACAGAGTTTACAAGAAAATAAAAAATATAGAAAATAGGCAGCACGGTTCTGCAACAAGAACAATAACACAGTGTGATGTACTAGAATGGATGCAAGAAGAATAGTAACATTGCAAAAAAATGAGCAACATTGTAGTTTTCTTTCATGCTTCCAGGGATGGATGCAAGATTGCTTACATGGAAGTGTAGTGTACTTGGCCATTTAGGTACTATTTAGTTGTGTTCAAGTCGCATTTTTCTGCGACTGAATGCTTGGGTAGCAACTTGGACGTTCAAACAGACATAGAAATTGCCAGCGTTAGCAGCAGCTCAAGCATCAGTGATAGGATAAGCCCTCTGCTGGGCAAGTGGGCATGTAACCGTGACCAGGATCAGTCTGAGCAAATTGAAGAGGAAGACTTGGGATCACCTAAACTCATCTTGATGGTTATTCCTTTACTTCTTTGTACTGGTAGAGTGTTAAATTATGCACGCCATTGTCTACACAAATAATGGTTGTAGCTTTGTTAAATTGTATGTCATGTCATGTTAAAGTTACATTTTTACTCGGTTTTGCATTGTTGATGGACAACAAGACGAAGATGCTAGTTTATGTGGCCATGGCATATATATTTTTCCAATCGGGCTAGCCTCCTTTCCATTAATTGCATAACCGAAAGGAATGCAAGATTCTAGTTATCTGTACCAACAACAATTAAAGGAGGGAACTAAAGCAATGGGGATCACGAGTTGGGGCACCAATGGAAAACCCGCTGCGAGTGCTCGACTGCCATGGCATATATGACTAAGATGTTAAAGTTCAGTTTCTATTTTTCAAAATGTTATCTGGTTTAATATATTGCTGAACTTATCATTGTGATCTTGTGAAACTTATATATTGCTGAAATCAAATGCAAAAAGGAGTAATCTCATCACCTCATGAAAATAAAGGTCAGTAGAGCAACCTATAGTCCTATATACATCGTCCCTTCAAGCAAACAAAAAAGGGTTCATCCTACCCACCTCACAGCCTTCTACCCAAGAAAAAACTGGCTCATCTCTCTGATCCAACCAAACGAAAAAAAGGATATACCCATCCATGTGGACATGGATATCTCAACACATTCAGGCTTCTCCTCAAACCAAACACACCCTAAGCTAAGAATGGGGTGGACGTCTTGCAAATTGCAACGCCCCCATCGCCTTCATAACCATGACATTTGGTGTTCTCACTTCACTCAATATATATTTCAAGAATGAAGCACAACATAGAAATTCAAAGCTCTCACAGTTCTTGGTCCCACATAATGCATATGGTATTTTCATCAATATGGCTTTTGAATGAAAGTAACTATTAATCTAGCATATGCACACCATATTTCTAGCTCGCTTGAATTTTCGGTTTTTGTTGGTTAGCGTTTTGAGGCCTCGGTCCTAAGCTTTTTTCCGCGTTGGCATGGATGCTTCGAACTATGTTTTTTTTCTAGGATACACCCTAGGAGGTGTACACAACACATAGAAGAACCGCCGACGGCAGGGTACAACACCGCAAAGCAGCAGGTTTACGCTGTCAACAGGGGTGACAGCTCCCCAACCCTAAGCCTACTCTCCGTCCATCCACAACAAAGGCACCGGCTCCAGAAAGCCAAACACCTTAGAACGAAAGAGCCTAGCTAGGCGCCATTGCGCGAATTCTGCCTTGATCCTTGTCTGAATGGTCTCCACGGACGGTCTTACCTTGTTGAAAACCACATTATTGCGATGCCTCCAAATGGACCAGAATGCCAAGATGATCGCCGTCCAGAGGTCACACCTGTGGGCTACAGGGCACGGCCTCGACGTCCACCACTATAACAGATTCGTGCCAGCCGCCGGCATCCATTCTAGCCTTCCCCATCTCTGCCAAACCCACGCCTACACCTCCCGAGCCACCACACAACCAAGAAGCAAGTATTGGATGCTCTCTAGTGCTTGATCACACAGGGGGCACTTAGCTGGTCGTGGCAAACTCCGACGCTCCAACCGGTCTGCCGTCCAACAACGGTTCCTAGAAGCCAACCAAGCAAAGAACTTGCAACTATTCGGGGCCCTGGAGCGCCAAATCTGAGTCGCGGCCGGGGCAAGGGTGGTACCGGCGAAGAAAGCCCTATAGGACGACTTTGCCGAGTAGCACCCATCTCCCGTCCATCTCCAAGTCAGCACGTCTTCACGCTCTGGGGCCAGCTGAATCCTGGCAATAGCGTGCCACAAGAGGAAGAACTCCGGAACTGCCTCCACTCCAAGGCCGGGCCCACAGTCTAGCAGCCACGTCCCACTCAGGCCATCTCTTACTGACCGCTCTCTGACCTTGCGTGGTGGGATCATGGCCAGTAAGTTCGGGGCGATCTCCTCAACCCTCCGACCATTAATCCATCGATCCTGCCAGAATCGTGCCCTCTCACCATTCCCTAGCGTGTAAAAGGTGGCAGCGTGAAAGAGTTGCCACATCTGACGAGGTAGGCCCAAGTCAAACTCAGCCCAAGGTTTTTCTGTATCCACTCTCTACAGCCCAGCCAGTTCATGAGACAAAGGTTAGGAATCTCCTGTTAAGGAGTATTGGTATTGGTCTAGGAGTCCGTATTTGTCTAGATTTATCTTCTTGTACCCCAAGTCAGATGTACTATATATTGTGGCCTTTGACCCCCTAGTAATACAAGTTGCTTATTCCTAACATGGTATCAGAGCCTAGGTTTAGGGTTTTTTTTTCGCACGACGCAACTCCGTGTTGAATCTCAATCGATTTGTTTTTCCCATCCTGTGCGCCATGGCTGCACTGCTTCTCCTCGTCGTTCCTTGCAAATTGCTCTACTCTGCCGGTTCTAGTTATTTCTATCCCGTCCAGATTGACTTGGTCGGTAGTTCCGCTTGTCCTGATTTCTCCTCCTGAACGTGCTGCCCAATGGCTGTAGATCCCGACGAAAGTGCCATGTTTTTCTTCGTCAATTCCTCATAAGCTCCATACACGCAATCTTCTTTGGCTACTACAGATTCCACGCGGCCGCCCTCCAGATCGTGGTATGCATGTCTCTTGCTGGATCGTAGCCCGTTGTTTTTTTTCTCTCAAGTGTTCCTAGCTCATGAGATCCAATTCGATGTGGATTAGTTAGTCCCATCAAGACTTCTAAAAAAAGTGTTTTATTTCGGTCTATTTGGTTCCGTATCTCTTCCTCACTCTTCGGTGATTTTCGACGATGTTCGTTTCGACTCTATCTATGTCTTCCATCACTATATTGTTTTTCCGCTGCGTCCACCAAGTCCGTTGTTCTCTTGTGTTTCTCTTGTTATTTGAGTCCACCGTACCTCTATCGTAAGCCTACTTTCTGGTCCTCTTGTGGCCCCCCTTTGCATTGCTGGTTGATCTACGCCCTTTGTCTTGCCGTCGAGCTTCTTTGTCGTCGGTTTTCTTGGCTATGATCTGGTGCGCAATGCTTGATTCTCTTGATGTGCCATCTTTCGACAACCCATCTTCTTTTGATGCGGTGTGTGTCTTTCTCTGATGTGACATCGATCGCATTGTCATTGATCTATGCACGTTCTTTTGTTCTTGTGCTATGATCTTTTGTGACATGCTGTTCTTTTCTCGGTCTACGTTGATCTCTCCTTCGATCGACTGTGGCTTGACTCAACAGGTTTTGAAGACTCTTCATGCTACGACGACACTCAAGACGTGGATTTTGGATTTTTTTTCTAGTTTTGCACTTCTTCAAATGCAATGCTATTGCATACGCTTTGCATTTGAGGGGGGGTGTTAAGGAGTATTAGTATTGGGGTCTAGGAGTCCGTATTTATCTAGATTTATCTTCTTGTACCCAAGTTAGATGCACTATATATTGTGGCCTTTGCCCCCCCTAGTAATACACGTTGCTTATTCCTAACATCCCCAGCCCACCGTGCGTCTTAGGAGAGCACACCTTCTCCCATGCGACCAAGCGGTGGCCGCCATTGGCCTCCCTCCTGCCCCTCCAGAGGAAAGCCCTAAGCACCTTCTGGAAAGCCACCAACGTCTCAGGCGGAACATCCAGCGAAAGCAGCGCATGAATCGGGATAGCCGCCAGTGTCGTGTTCCCCTACGGCCCATGAGGCCCACACACCACGACTACATCTTGTTAGCAGCATTGTCCACAATGTACTGGAGCTGCGTCAGGGTCGGTTTGCGTAAACCAAGTGAGAGGCCCAAATACTTGCAAGGGAAACTCCCCACCACGCAGCCTAGGGTGCTGCGCGCCAACTCCACCTGCTGAGAAGAGCACCGAATGGGGTGAATCGAGCACTTCGCCAGGCTTGTACGAAGGCCGGAGGCTCCTCCGGAGTCCGCCGCAATCGTCGCACAAGTATGGAGATCCAGAGGCGTGGGTCGAACAAAGGTGATGACGTCGTCCGCATACATGGAGGTGCGGTGGCGAAATCCCCTGTCTGCCAGCCCCAAGAGGAGACCTTCGCCGGATGCCTTCTCGAACAATAGATGTAGCACATCCATCACCACATCAAAGAGCAGGGGGACAGCAGGTCACCTTGTCGAAGGCCCCTCTGTAGATCACCGACCCAGCCACCCCATTCACCAGCACCCGCGTGGAGGCCGCACTCATAAGCCTGCATATCATCGAGATCCACCTGTTGCCAAAACCCAGCTTGGCTAGCACCTCGAGCAGGAATGCCCAGTCCATAGTGTCAAATGCTTTGGTGATATTCAATTTAAGCATGACAACATCCGACCTAAGTCGGTGCAGCTCCCTCGCGGTGCTCTGAACCTTGTCGTGAATGTAGCGTCCCTGAATGAAGGCACTCTGATGGGGGCCTACCTGAGGCATTTTGGGCGCCAGATGGACCGAGAGCACCTTGGATCAGGCTGATCGGGCGGTAGTCCTTGACTTCCACAGCGTCCGCACTCTTCGGAAGAAGAGCGATGAGGGCCTTGTTAACTGCGTGAAACCATCGACAATCTCCATCCCACATGGACTGGAACGTCTCCATCACATCTGTCTTGATGATTTGCCAACAGGACGTGTAGAACCTACCGGTGAACCCATCTGGCCCGGGTGCCTTGTCCAACTCTTGGGCCTTGATCACCCCCAACACTTCCTCCTCGGTGAAGGGAAGCTCTAGCTCTGTCATGCCAACGTGTCCCCGAAAACTCTAGGTCGAGGGTGAAATCCCTGTCGAGGCATGAGCCCAGCAGCTGCTCGTAGGAGTCAACCGCCAAAGTCTTGCCCTCCTGGTCTGCCACCAACACACCCTCAACCACGTGCTCCCCGCGTTTGCACTTCAGGCACTTAGTCTTCCCCGTGCACATGCCGGCGACATGGCCCGGCTCTCCACAATTGAAACACCGTCCGGCCAGCTCCAGTGGCACCCCCTCCGGCACCACGAAGGATGGCATCGGCCCACGGCGCTGCCTCTTCGGCATCCTCCTCTTACCACCAGCCACCTGCTACTCGAAAGGCGCCGCCCGCCGCGCCTCTTCCGGTCGCGTGACCATAGAGGCCATCCTCCGAGCAGGTGGCATGCGAGCCCCAGGGGAAGAGGCCGCACCAGCACCCAGCCCAACCGGCGGCGGCGAAGCAGCCTGCTGCTGCGCCGGCTGCGGGCTTGGGATTCCGTCGCACACCACGTCGGAGTACGACCGCGCCGAGGAGGAATATGACTCCATCTCCTCGTCCTCTTCCACCATGTCCGCCCACGACTTGGAACCTGCCGTACCCGGTGAGACCTCCATGGCACCAAGGGGGGCCTAGCTAGGAGCGAGGTGGGTGGCGGGGGCTGCCGGCGGGGAGCACGGCGGCGGCTAGGCTCTTGAACTATGTTTTGTTCCGTGTGGAAAAAAATGCATACCATATTTTCATGAACACAGTACTTTCGTTAGTTTGATTTATTCTACGCATCTGCACCTCTGTCAAGAGACCTAGTGAAGAAATAAAGTCTTCTCGACCAATTTGCATACTGTCATACTCTGTTGAAGTCATCATGCCCCAAGCATTTTGAAATAAGATTACTTGGTAGGAATGGATTTATTTCCCCATCATAGTAGTTGATGCCAACAATATTCCCATCAGAATCAACAAGTGGTCCTCCACTGGCAGCCTAGCACAAACAATTAACTTACGCTCACACTGCCACACATACAGAACAAAAATGTAATTCTGGGGCATAAAAAAGTTAGTGCTCATAATAATGATAAATAGATGGCCCTAATATCGTGAATTCACTGCACAATTGTTGACTTCAACCATGTAGAAAAATCAGAAGAGATATCAACAGCGCACCTCCATGATTTTACACGTGGACAATTTACGCCCTTCCGTATGAATTCCACCTGTTAGTGACCCACTGGTGGACATTAATTTGCCTGAGTCAAAGCACCGCCTTACAGCTAATAACTCAGCAGACGACTCGACTTGCATGTCATTGCCAAGACATGCTACAAGAAGATCAAGGGAGGGCGGCAAGGAATGGGTGATGATAACAGCCAAACTGGAAGGACCCGAATAATACTGCAACCCCCCATGGACCACTTCGTTATTTGGAAGGCGTACTTTGATCTGTAGTCATGTAGTGATACAGCAAAGCAAGACAGACGTTATGCGTAACTATTACCTATATCATGAATAAGAAGGCAAAGCACAGAAAAGTTGGCAGCACAAACCGTTAAATCGTGCCAGAGATCTTGGTGTAATGATCTAAACAAACTTCCTGTCGTCAGAAAAGAGGCTGAAGACAGCTTTCTGTCAATAACCAAGCCTGTGCATTCAGAATGCAATGCCTCTCCTACACAACATCATAATTTCAGTCATTAAGTACTGATGGCTAAATGCAAACATGGGAGATGTGCATGTAGTAATATAATCACCATCAAATGAAGCGAGGCAGATAACACTCGGAGACAACTTTGAAGCAAGTTCTTGATTGAGGTCACACCATACGCCATCAGCCCCATGGTTAGGAAATGCACAAGGTTCCTGGTTCTTATTTTCACTTCCCTCGCTTGAGCCATTTTGACTTGAGCTACTTATAATGGCATTTATACTTGAAGTACCTATAATGGACGCGAGACTGAAATGAGACGAACTGATTTCATATATGTATACTTCAGCACGACCTATGTTAGTATAACAACTACAAAGGGGTGATTGTGCTTAGCTCACCTTCTGAACTGAAGTTAAATGGTGTTGGAATATTGTCCACATAGATCCTGCAGCAGAAGGTAGTAAACTATCATAATGCATAGTATATTTATCAATAAGTGAGGATGTGCTTGTTTTGAGTCCCAGTTAACTAGCCGAACCGGAATTTTGGTATGATGACCAAAGCAAAGGCATGGCCAAGATTTTGCTAAGTTGATGTTGTTTGGATTATAAACATTGTACCTGCCAAATTTTTGGCAAAATTTTTAGGTTTCTGATTGGTTTGCGGCCAACTTGCTTGGCAAATACTGAGTAATTGGTAACTTGGCCTGACTAGTGCTTGTTTGATTCCAATCCATTCTCATGATGAGCCAATAAAAACTTGAAAGTTGTGAGCATGTAAAGAAATACAGATGTCCAGCACATGTCAGTATGTCACCATTCAAAGCGAGACATAGTCTTCGCCAACTACAATCAACATGACTAACTAAGTCAACTATAATCAAACTGGAACACCAACAATTTGTCACCAACTCATCATCCTTTGAACTCACGGCCTGCTATTGGGCTGTGCTAGACAGGATTAATAAGTCGGACATGTGTACAGGAACGTTTGCTTAATCAACTGAAAAGTCCTACACTTCAAAAAACAATGGGATGTCCATGCGATCAGAGTGAACTGGGCTCCAAGAGTGGGGTTGGGGTTGACTCATCGAACAGAGTGCATCAAAGTCATTAGATGGTGTAGGGAAGATCTGCACTAAAGTCACCCGCCCTAAGATGGCTAGGGTTCGAAAATCGTAAGATGTGAATGTCCCCAATAGAGACATCTAGCATGTTTAAATAAAGTGAAAAGAAACATGGGTGCTCCTAGGGCTAGGAGAGCCAAAATAAATTCAGGCCATTCCAAAGACCAACAAATCAGGTGGGACAGCCAACTTTTTTGGTCTAGCCAGCTTTGGTTGAAAGCAAACACGCCCATGGACTTCATAACACGTTCCGTGTTTGTATTTTTCATCAGTACTATTAAAGTATAGGTGACATACCAGAACCCAAGATCACACATACATTCAACAATCCGCTTTGCTGGTACGAACGGGGTTATTCCCTCTCTCATACAGAGGTTCATCCCAACAATATTCCCATCAAAATCAACAAGAGGTCCACCGCTTCCAGCCTAGCACAAAATAAAACATGTGATGCCTCAAAAGAAAAGACAGCTAGAAAAATTAGAACAGAAATTGACAGAGCACCTCAGTGACCTTGCACGTGGACCACATGATTCCATGGGTCTCGACTCCAATCGGACTGTCAGTCAGTACCCCAGTTGTGACCAAAAATTTGTCCGACATGTGGCATAAACTGGCAGCTAATAACTGACTGGAAGGCTCAACTTGCATTTGTTTATCAAGACATGCTGGTCGGAGATCAGGGAAGGACTTAGTGCCTACAACAATCATGTTGCAAGCTACAATGCAGTCTTGCACAGATGCATTCACCACTCGCCTATTTGGTAGATGCACTTTTATCTGTAACAAGATAACAGGTATACGAACAATTATCAAATGATCACAGACATTTTAAATCAGCAAGTGAAGATACAATGTTATTAGATTAGATCTAGGTGTTTTGCTAGTTCTCTTTTTGTCGATAGACCTCTTTGTTTCTTTTTCTTTTTCTGTCACCACCAATGTACAGTTGAGCCTTCTTGGCAAGCTCATCTAATATAAAGATGCAGGTATGCACGTATGTGCAGGTTCTTGAAAAATAAAATCTGCATGTAAGGAAGTTGCAGAAAAATTGGCAATACCAACCCTTAATGCATCGATATAATCTGAATGTTTAGCTGTAACCACATCTCTAGATGCAACCAAATCTCTAGATGTCATGAACGATGCACCTAGTTGATCATTACGTACGACTATGCCTGTGCATTGAGAATGGAACTTTTTACCTACACAAGGACAGAACTTGAGTCATGATCGATGATCAAATACAAAGATGAAGAAAGTAATGTGCATATAGTAGACTCACCATCAAATGAGACAAGCCAGACAATGCTCGGAGACAACACTGCAGCAAGTTCTTGACTGAGTACGCCGCCTTCAGGATCAATTAATCTACTGGATGCCTCGTTCAAATGCAAGTCTCCTAATTACAGAAGCATTATAGAGCATAGTTGTGAACGCTTTGGAAAAATATGTACAAATAAGAGCAGACGGAAAAGAATGTTTAGATTGGCAACAATGACTCACTGTTCCTTCGGCCTCGTTTGGGTCTATGACCCGAGCTTGTTGATCCAGTGGGAACATCTCCTCTCTTGATTTTCGGCATATTTCAAACGCTTGAGAGAACAAAAAATCCAAACTTTCAGCCGTCATAAACAATAGTACAGTATATATAATTGTTTTAAACAGCTACACAATCAAATACCGAAGGGCCGACATAACTCGACCTCACAAAACTATAAAAGCCAGGCTAACCTCAAATCAACCAGGATAAATTTAAAACGAGAGCTGGGTTTTGGCGAAAATAAGGGGATGGGAATCTACTACAGTAATAATACCTTAGCACACCGTGCAGAACAATGAAGAGATCCCAACGAACAAAAGAGGGAGGAAGAACAATCCAAGATAGGGCAGCACACCAGAAGGGACAAGAATCAGATCGCTGAAGAAAAGGGAAAGCGCCTTAGGGGGACATGGTACCAGCCGGGCGTGTTAGGAATATATAGATTTTCTAACCGCCATAGGCGGTTGCCGTCCGTACGCCTTCTCTGCGAACAGGCGCATTTACCCTCTGTAGCACATGCCCAAAGAAGAACAGAGTTCGATCAGAGAAGAGCAGAATAAGAAAAAAAAAATCCCCTCTGACTAATTTAGGACGTATATAAGACGACGCCATGGAACATGCCTTCCAGGCTTCGGGATTCCTTCGCCCGATTCCTAACCGGCGGCGGGGTGGGGAGTGGCAGCGACTACAATCCTCAGCCTGGGTATTCTTCCTGGCGCCACTCCTTGCCGCATGGCCAAGGTCCTCGGCCAAGCCCTCAAACTCCTGACGACTCCTCCCCGGGAACCCGCGGCGGCGCCCTCCGGCGCGAAACACGGCGTGCGGGGGCATTGGCGGCACCACGACCTCCCTCTGGCAGCGCAACTCGGACGACCGGCGGCTCGGCTTCTCCAGCGAGCGTAACGCGAAGAGGCGGCGGCCCTTGGCCTCGTTGCCGCTGCTCCCGGTGGAGGATACGCCCAGCGCGCGGCGGCCCTGGGTCCCGGCGAGGTACTCGCCCCCGGGCGGCTCTGTCAGTGTCAGGTACTCTGACTGAAGACGCTGCAAAGTGAGTACTTAGTTAAATGCTGTACCCGAGAGTGTCTTTGGCACATGGATACCAGTGCTCTCTTTATTTTCCAAAAAAAAAATTTAAAAATCTCCTTATGGCGTTAAATATATAGATAAATATGTACATGAGTGTATTCAGTGTATTTTGGAAAATACAAAAAGACAATTTTCTGTTCTAGATTTTGTAGTATGATTTTGTTTGGATATAAGGTCATCTCGGTTAGAGAAGTAAACTCCCCCTCTAACTGATAGCCGTTCCTAACCGTTCTCCTATAGTTAGCGGAGTAAATCAAATGAACACCTTCAAATTCGATCAAAATCAACCGAATTCAAACCGAATTTCAAACTAACACATATATTTAACACAATATATACATATTACAACCAAAAGTCGGTCGAATTTGACAAAATTCGACCGAATTCGACCACCTCCTAACTCTAGTTCTCATCCTAGTCATAGGAGGAGGAATCGGAGTCGAGCTCGATCACCATCGGCGTCGTCGATGGGTCCGCGGAGCTGCCGACGTCCTCCTCCCTCACCCTGGCTAGCGCCGGAGCGGTCGACGGCCCCACAACATTGGTGACCCCCTTCTACTTGTCGCGTTTGCCTTCCGCTTGGCCTCGGCAAATTCTTCGAGCCGCTGTCGCTCCTCCTCGACGAGCTCCGGGTTGAGCCCGGCGAGCGTTGCCACCATCGCCACGTCACGGCGCTCGTGGGCCTCCATGTCCTCTCGCCGCTCGCGGTCGAAGACGATTTGGAGGTCGGCCGGTGATGGCTCAAAATGTAGAGCTCGTTGGGAACCCCAAGAGGAAGGTATGATGAGCACAGCAGCAAGTTTTCCCTCATTTATGAAACCAAGGTTATCGAACCAGTAGGAGCAAGGAAACAACTACAAGGTGTTGCTAGCAACTTGGAATCCTGCACAACACAACCACAGAACTTTGCTCCCAACTTATAGTGAGGTTATCAATCTCACCGGTTTCGCTGAAAACAAGGATTAAACATATTGTGTGAAAGATAGTAATTATTTGCAGAAAGTAAACAGTAAATAGTAACAGTAGAAGGTATGACAATGGTAAAAGTATGAACCGGGGTCCATAGTTCACTAGAGGTGATTCTCCTTAAGATAAATAACATGCTGCGTGAACAAATTACAGTGGGGCAATTAACAGATTCGCGAAAGCATACAATGCATATACTAATCATCTTGACTCCTATGAGATTTGATTGAGCATTACAACATTATATATAGACCGTAATCCAACTGCATCTATGACTAATAATCTACCTCTAGGTTATCATCCGAACCCCTTCAAGTATTAAGTTGCAAGCAACAGATAATTGCATTAAACAAAGTGTGTAAAGTAAACAATACGATTGTCCCATGGACAAAGAATTGTTGTTTTCTCCCTAGTAGAAATAACACATCTAGCACCTTAGAGATTTCTATCACTTCCCCAGATTACTAGAGGCATGAACCCACTATCGAGCATAAATACTCTCTCTTGGAGTTGCAACCATCTACTTGGCCAAGATAGTTACAAATAACGGAGAGCATACACGATCACAAAATAACATAGACATGATAGAATCAATAATCAATCTGAAATAGCATCTCAATATCCATCGGATCTCCGCAAACTCAACATGTAAGATTACAAATAGATGATCTTGATCATGAACAGAGCTCACAAGATCTAAACATGATAGCACAAAGGAGGAGAACCAACCATCTAGCTACTACATGGACCCATAGTGTAAGGATGAACTACTCACGCCTCACACCGGAGGCAGGCATGGCGATGAAGAAGGCCTCCAGGGTGATCTCTCCCCTCCGGCAAGGTGCCGGGAAGAGCTTCAGATCTCTCCCGATCTAGGGATGGAGATGGCGGTGACTACAGACTCTTTTGTGGAATTTTGATTGGGTACTTAGGGTTTTCATCCCGGAAGGATTTTATAGGCGAAGGGGCAAGGTCGGTGGAGCACCAGGGGGCCCACACCCCTGGTGGCGCGCCCCCAGGCCGCACGGCCACCAGGTGTGGCTGCCCTAGTGTGCCACTTCGTCTCCCATTTGGACTCCGTGTTGCTTCGGGTAAAATACTGACTTTGACTTTTGTCCCGTCCAATTCCGAGAATATTTCTTTACTAGCTTTTTTGAAACCAAAAACAGCAGAAAACAGAGAACTGGCACTGTGGCATCTTGTTAATAGGTTAGTCCCAGAAAATGTATAAAACTATCTCAAAGTGTGAACAAAACATAAGAAAGTAGATACTAAACAAGCATGGAACATCAAAAATTATAGATACGTTTACGACGTATCAACATCCCCAAGCTTAACTCCTGCTCGTCCTCGACTAGGTAAGTGATAAAAAGAATAATTTTTTAGGTGACATGCACCATCATAATCTTGATCAAGATATTTGTAAATCATTGATGGCTGGGATCAAAGTACTCTAACATGAACATAAAAGATAGAGTTCTAACAATAAGACATAGCAAGTATGTTGTAACATGAAAAAGATACAAACAAAAGGTTTCATGAATAACAAAGCATTAAAAGACATTTGTTTGTTTCACATATAGAAAACATAATAAGAATAGTATTCAGCTTGTCCCTCATGTTATAGCAAAACATAAATGCATAGGACACCTTCAAAGTTCATAAGGGTGACTAGATACATATAATTTTTAAGAACAAGCAATATCACCGTTATGAATCAATCAACAAGTTTTGGAACAATGCACATTAAACTAAGAATGGTCACTATGCTCTCTTAATTGGTGCATAAAGATAGAAGATGGAGACTCAATATAAAAGTAAAGAGAAATGCCCTTTATAAGAGGGAAGCAGGAATTTCAAGTTTCATAAAGAGCTTCCAAAAGTTATGGTACTTGTTAGCTTTCAGCTCTCATTACCCCTATCATAAGCATATTTTAGGTGATTAAGGTTAAAGTGAACAAATATGAGGATATACTTGCAAGTTATAAGTCGAAAATCTCATGCCCCTTTCCTACGAGTCCTAGACCTTATGCTACTCAACTTTAGTCACGATTAAGTTTTTGTCATTGTAAGTACATGTGTATCATGGAGAACCTCCAACGGGTACCCCTTGCCCCATGATACATGAGCTATCCCATATCAAAATGACAAGACAACATACAATGAGCATCTCAGTGATCTTTTTATTTGCTATTTTCATAGGTTTTTATTGAGGATCCTTCATAGAATGCTCACTATGGTTATGCTGCAAGTTTTCACCATGATTAGGCATGGTTTAGGCTAGCTGCCCAGGCGTTTCTCTAACAAATATACAAACTCCATGAGCTTACAAGCTCCCCTTTTATTTCACACCGACGGGATCCATAAACAAAAGAACATGATATCAACTGAATAATAAGTGCAATATTAAAAACGTTCCCCATGATAGCTTAGTTCTGCTAATTCTCAACTTATAAAGTGCAAGCACATACACAACATAGATGGACGCAGTGGTTCAAGTTTATTAAGTGCAAGAAAGTAAAGTGTGCCATCAAGTTCGTGAGAGCCTTAATCACTAATTTTCACATAATAATTTGGAAGGGTAGATAAAAGCATGAATATACTTGGAATGGTGTAACACACCATGCATAAGAATTTATAGTGGACTCTTTGGAATAACTTGGTTACTTGGGGATTGGATGCATGAGTGGAAATCATACTTAGTACATGTGGAGGCTTAGCAAAGACTGGGAGCGACCAACTAAAAGAGCACCAATGGCCATAATCATGCAAAGCGACAAAACATTATTAACTAAAGCATAAAGTGATATTACAAGTCAAAAAACTAAATGATCATAGAGGCTAAGGTGAATGATACATAGTCTTAACATGGTGTAAGCATGTGCCAAGTCAACCCAAGTAAAGCATTGATGGAGAATACCACAATATTATGCTTTTGTATGCTAAAACAACGCATGATTCTTTTAAGGCTCATCATGCAATCTCAATTGTTTGGAACAATCCATGCTACAACAATAATTGCTAAGCATAAAGTCAAAGCAATATCAAACATGACATGATAAAGTCTGGGCCACAGTCAAAACAAAGCTCCTTTTGTACCACTTATAAGTATGAACTTTCCTACTCTTTTCCAATCACCAATCAACTTATTTGAAATATCATATATGAATGCGGGGGTCCATCAAATTTATTTAAGCAAACTAAACAAAATAAAACTAAAAGAAAAAATGAAGATGCTCCAAGAACAACACAATTGTGCATGAAACAATAAAACTAAAGTGTTTCGGAAGAAGACCTGAGATTTTTATTGATGAAGAAGGGGATGCCCAAGGCATCCCTAAGCTTTGACGCTTGTACTTCTTGAATATTTCTTGGGGTGACACGGATGGCATCCCCAAGCTTGAGCTTTTTTCCATACTTCATCTTATCACATTATTCTTCCCCTACACTTGAAAATTTTCCTTCATACAAAACTTCACACAATCCTCATTAGCAACATTAGTGTATTCAAGATAATTGGTCCTATGGTTTAGTTTCATCATAAGTAAAACTTCCATTAAAACACAAGATACTGTAGCAATTCCTTTAAAAGCTCAAGTGATCAAAGAGAACTCAAAGAGAAAGAGATTAAGAGGCAAATGCAAATAATGGCAGAAATCTGTCAAAACATACCAGTAGGTAAAAAGCATATTTTCTAAGACCTTATGTTGCTCAAATAGAAAAGTGATGAACTAATGAAAGTTATATAATAGCCTGGGGCAGAAGCACAAAAAATTACAGCTCAATCCGACGTTCAGAGATTTTTCACGAATTTTTATAGTGGAGCACAAAAATCTGTTTCGGGACAACAACTTTCCCAAGTCCTACTTATCTCTCATTAGAGGTTATTCTTGGCACAAAAAGCACACAAAAAGGATAAGGAGAGGATATTACTGAAGCAATAACTTCCAAGACTCAACAAAATAAAAACATACTGAATAAAAATTTGGACTATCTCCCAATTAGTATTTTTCTTTAACGCCTTTGAGCTAGGCATAGGAAGCAAGATTTAAGTATTTTCGAATGAAGAAGCATTAAGACCAAATTTATTTTTAATAGGATAGGCAAAAGGTATCTTCTTTCTCTTCCTAGGGAAGTATTCTATACCTTTTTTAAGTGGGAGTTGATATTTAATGGTGCCTTCCTTCATATCAATAATAGCACCAATTGTGCTATGAAAAGGTCTTCCCAAGGTAATAGGACAAGAAGCATTGCATTCAACATCCAAAACATAGAAATCAATAGGGACATAGGTATTGTTAACCATAATAAGAACATCATTAATAATCCCCATGAGTTTCTTTTTAGCATTATCATCAAGTTGGACATCTAAATAACAATCTTCTAATGGTGGCAAATCAAGCATTTCATAAATCCTTCTAGGCATAATAGAAATACTAGTATCAAGATCACATAAAGCTTTGAGATCAAACTCATTCACTTTCGAATTAATGATGGGTTCCCAACCATCTTCTAATTTCCTAGGAATAGAAGCTTTATGTTTCAACTTCTCTTCTTTAATTTTCGTGAGAGCATGTGTAATGTGTTTTGTAAAGGCCATATTCATAGCACTAGCATTAGGACTTCTAGCAAGCTTTTGTAGGAACTTAATTACTTCAGAAATATTGCAACCATCAATATAAAAATCAAAATTACCATCTAAGGAAGTAGAACTATTGTCTCCCATATTAATGGGGACTTCATGTGGTTTGCTAGCATCATCATTAGTGGTGGTGATAGTAAAAATATTACTATTTCTACCAATTTCATCTTCTCTTTCCCACTTAGCATGCAATTTAGCTAACAATCTAACATTTTCATCAATTCTAAATTGTATGGCATTGGTAGCAGCAAAGGGGTTTTCCATAGTTTCAGGTTTAGAAGCCATTTTATTTATCAAAGAAGATTGTGCTTCAGACAAAGATGATATATTTTTTCAGCATTTAAAATTTTGAATTGTAAACCAGGAATTTCCCTATTTAAACTCTCAAGTTGATGACTAATATTTTTCAGAATAGTAGATTGTTCCTCCATGGTTTTAGTAAATAATTTATTCTACTCATATTGCATTTGCATGAAGTTTTTAGTGGCTCTTTCAACTTCTGAAATTCTTTCTTCACTAGGCATTCTAGATTTACCATGATAGCCATAATTATTATTAGGAGGGTAAGGCCTATAATTGTTATTACCATAAGCATTATTGCCAAAATTATTATTTCTAATAAAATTCACATCAACTTGTTTTTCTTGAGCAACCAAAGAGGCTAAGGGAACATGATTTGGATCAATATGAGTTTTTCTGTTAACAAGCATAAACATAATAACATCAATTTTATCACTCAAGGAGGTGGTTTCTTCAACGGTTTACCTTCTTACCTTGTGGAGCTCTCTCATGCCATTCAGAATAGTTAACCATCATATTATCAAGGAGCTTTGTTGCAGCACCCAAAGTAATGATCATAAAGGTGCCTCCAGCAGCAGAATCCAATAGATTTCCTGAAGAATAATTCAGTCCTGCATAAAAGGTTTGGATAATCATCCATGCAGTTAGTCCATGAGTGGGATAATTCTTTACCAAAGTTTTCATCCTTTCCCAAGATTGAGCAACATGTTCATTATCAAATTGTTTAAATTTCATTATTTCACTTCTCATAGATATAATCTTAGCAGGAGGATAGTATTTTCTAATGAAAGCATCTTTGCATTTAATCCAGGAATCAATACTATTTCTAGGTAGGGATAGCAACCATTCTTTAGCTTTTCCTCTCAAAGAGAAAGGAAACAATTTAAGCTTAATAATATCTCCATTTTTATTCCTATGTTTTTGCATCTCACAAAGTTCAACAAAGTTATTAAGGTGAACAACAACATCATCAGTACCAGCACTAGAGAATTGTTCTTTCATAATGATGGCTCTGTAATGGCGCCAGGAAAATGCTGGAGCGATGATGATGTAGAGCTCGTTGGGAACCCCAAGAGGAAGGTATGATGAGCACAACAGCAAGTTTCCCTCAGTTATGAAACCAAGGTTTAATCGAACCAGTAGGAGCAAGGAAACACCCCAAAGGTGTTACTAGCTGAGCTTTGGCAGGGCACACTACCGGTGCTAGTAGCAACATGGAGACCTGCACAACACAACCACAAAACTTTGTCCCCAACTTGCGATGAGGTTGTCAATCTCATCGTGTTTTGCGAAAAACAACGGATTAAACGTATCGAATGGAAAGAAGTAAAAGTTTACAGAAAGTAAACACAAAGCAGTAACAGTTTGTAGATTGTATGTAAAAGACAAGGACCGGGATCCATAGTTCACTAGAGGTGGCTCTCCTTAAGATAGATAACATGCTGGGTGAACAAATTACAGCGGGGCAATTGGCAAACATCGAGAAAGAAAACATGCATATACTAATCATCTTGACTCCTTTGAGATTCGATTGAGCATTACAACATTATACATAGACCGCCATCCAACTGCATCTATGACTAATAATCCACCT
Source organism: Avena eriantha (assembly GCA_910589775.1). Classification (NCBI taxonomy): domain Eukaryota; kingdom Viridiplantae; phylum Streptophyta; class Magnoliopsida; order Poales; family Poaceae; genus Avena; species Avena eriantha. The sequence continues at coordinate 247,634,068 of OU342746.1, forward strand.
TCAGGTTATCATCCGAACCCCCTCTAGTATTAAGTTCCAAGCAACAGATTATTGCTTTACGAACTGCGTGTAAAGTAAACAATATGATTGTTCTATGAACAAAGGATTGTTGTTTTCTCCCTAGTAGCAACAGCACATATAGTACTTTAGAGATTTCTGTCACTTCCCCAGATTACCAGAGGCATGAACCTACTATCGAGCATAAATACTAACTCTTGGAGTTGCTAGCATCTACTTGGCCAAGATAGCTACTAACAGCGGAAAGCATGCAAGATCACAAATAACAAAGACATGATAGAATCAATAATCAATATGAAATAGCATCTCAATATCCATCGGATCCCCGCAAACACAACATGCAGAATTACAAATAGATGATCTTGATCATGAACGGAGCTCACAAGATCTAAACATGAAAGCACAAAGGAGGAGAAACAACCATCTAGCTACTACATGGATCCGTAGTCCAAGGATAAACTACTCATGCATCACACCGGAGGCTTGCATGGTGATGAAGAAGGCCTCCAGGGTGAATTCCCCTCTCCAGCAGGGTGCCGGGAAGAGCTTCAGATCCCTCCCAATCTAGGGATGGAGATGACGGCGGCTACAGACTCTTTCGTGGATTTTTGATCGGGTACTTAGGGTTTTCATCCCGATGGTATCTTATAGGCGGAAGGGGAGGCCGAGGGGGTGCCAGGGCCCACCACACCACCCCCTGGCGCGGGCCCAGCCTAGCCGCGCGGCCAGGTGGTGTGGCTGGCCTCTGGCCCTTCTCTGTCTCGTATTCTGGCACTTGATGACTTCCGGAAAAATAGGCACTTTGGCTTTTGTCCCGTCCAATTTAGAGAATATTCATTTTCTGACTTTCCTGGAACCAAAAACATCAGAAAACAGGCAGCTGGCACTGTGGCTCTTGTTAATAGGTTAGTCCAAGAAATCATATGAAAAGTACTCCAAAGTTGGAACAAAACACAAGAAAGTGGATAAAACCAAGCATGGAATATCAAAAATTATAGATACATTTGCAATGTATCAACACCCCCAAGTTTAACTCCTGCTCGTCCTCGAGTAGGTAAGTGATAAAAAGAAAGAATAATTTTTTAGGTGACATGCACCATCAAAGACTTGATCAAAGTATTTGTAAAAAATTCAAAGCTGGGATCATAGTACTTCAATCATAACATGAAAGACAAAGTTCTAGCAATAAGACAAAGAAACTATGATGCGGCATGAAAAGGCACAAACAAAAGATTCATGAATAACAATGCTTTGCAAGACGTTTGTTTGTTTCACATAAAGAAAACATAGCATAATAGTATTCAGCTTGTCCCTCATAGAGTAGCAAATATAAATGCATAAGACACCTTCAAAGTTCATAAGTGTGACTAGATACAATAGTTTAAAACAAGCAATAACAAGTTATGCATCAATCAACTAGTCTTGGGACAATGCACATAGAACTAAGAATAGCCACTATGCTCTCAAAGCAGGTGCATAAAGATAGAAGGTGGAGACTCAATGTAATGGTGGAAGAAAGGCCTTTGTGAAAGGAAGTAGGGATTCAAGTCTCATAAAGAGCTTCCAAAAATTATGGTACTTATAGCTTTCAGCTCTCATTGCCCCTATCATAAGCATCTTTAAGGTGATTAAGGTTAAAGTGACACAACTAAGAGGATATGCTTGACAAGTTATAAACCGAAATCTCATGCCCCTTACTTACGAAGACTGATCCTCATGCTACTCAACCTTAGTCACGAGTAAGCTCTTGTCATTGTAAGTACAAGTGTATCATTAAGAACCGCCAACGGGGTACCCCTTGCACATGATACATGAGCTATCCCATAATCAAAATGACAAGGCAAGCAGACAATGAGCATCTCAGCGATCTTTTTATTTGCTATTTGCATAGGTTTTTATTGAGGATGCTTCATAGAGTGCTCATTATGGTGATGCTGCAAGTTTCCACCATGATTAGGCATGGCTTAGGCTAACGGCCCAGGCGTTTCTCTAACACACATACAAACTCCATGATCTTACAAGTTCCACTTTTATTTCACACCCCCGGGATCCGTAAGCAAAAGAACATGATATCAGCGGGGTACAAAGTACAAGTGCAATGTTGAAAGCGTTCCCCGTGAAACATGGTTCTGCTAATTTCAACTTATAAAGTGCAAGCATATACGCAACAAAGAAGGACCCAATGGTTCAAGTTTATTAGATGCAAAAAGTAAAGTGTGCCATCAAGTTCATGAGAGCTTTAATCACTAGTTTTCTCATAACAAGTTTAATTTGGAAGGTAAACAAAAGCATGAATATACCTTGAATAGCATAAGCTAGTAGGTAGGTATGGTGGACTATTTGGAATAACTTGGTTTAGGGAGTTGGATGCATGAGTGGAACTCATAGTTGGTTATGGAGGCTAGCAAAAGACTGGGAGCGAGAAACTAAGAGAGCAATAATGGCCATAATCATGTAGAGCGACAAAACATCATTAATCAAAGCATAAAGTTATACTACAAGTTGAAAACTAAAGGATCATAAAGGCTATGGTGACTTGATATAGGCATAACATGGTGTGAGCATGCGCCAGGTCAACCCAAATAAAGCATCAAAGGAGAATACCACTATATTATGCTTTAATATGCTAAAACAACGCATGATTCATCCAAGGCACATTAAGCAATCTCAATTGTTTATAACAAGTCATGCTACAAAAAATAATACTAAGCATAAAGCGAAAACAATATCAAGCATGGCATGACAAAGCATAGGCCACAGTCAAAAAGAAGCTCTTTTTACCACATAAGCATGAACTTTCCTACTCTTTTCCAAACCAAACCAAACTATTTGCAAACCAACGTATGGAAGAGGGGGTCCAACCAATTTATTTAGAAAACTAAGCAAACCAAGCAAACTAAAAACCAAAACGAAAACGAAAAAGAAGACGCTCCAAGAACAACACAATTATGCATGAAACAATAAAAATGAAGTGTTTGGAAGAAACTTGGGATTTTTATTGATGAAGAAGGGGATGCCTTGGGCATCCCCAAGCTTTGACGCTTATACTTCTTGGATATTTCTTGGGGTGACACGCGTGGCATCCCCAAGCTTGAGCTTTAGTCCATCCTTCATCTAATTACTCATTCCTTCCATACACATGAAATTTTTCCTTCATACAAAACTTCACACAATCTTTATTAGCAACATTAGTGCACTCAAGATAAAAGGTCTTAAGGTTCAGTTATAACACCAAATAAACTTCCATTATAACACTAGCTACTGTAGAACTTCCCTCAAAAAGATCAATTCCCCAAAAGAACTCAAGAAGGAACCAACAAGAAGCAAATGCAGAAAATGGTAGAAATCTGTCAAAACAGGTCAGCAGGTAAAGACGAATTTTTTAGAAGACCTTATGTTGCTAAAATCAAAAAGTGTTGAACTAATGAAAGTTAGATAACAACCCGGGGCAGAAGCAAAAAAATTCACGCCTCAAAAAGACGTTCAGAGATTTTACACGAATTTGTACGGTGAAGCACAAAAATCTGTTTTGGGACAGCAACTTTCCCAAACATTACTTCTCTCTCATTAGAGGTTACTCTTGGCACAAAAAGCAAATAAAAAGTATAAGGAGAGATTATTACAGATATAATAACTTCCAAAACTCATCTAAAACTTTTGGGTTATCTCCCAATAAGTACTTTTCTTTAACGCCCTAAGTTAGGCATGATAGTTTGAGAAGATGCTCAAATAAGAAATATGAATTGAAGTAAAAGAGAGCATCAAGAAGCAAATTCAAAACACATTTAAGTCTAACCCACTTCCTATGCATAGGAATATTATAAGAAAATAAATCAAAGAAACACATAGTAACAAGAATGGGTAGATAAAACAAGAGCAACTTCAAAACTTTCAGCAAATAGAGAGGTGTTTCATTACCATGAAAACTTCTACAACCATATTTTACTCTCTAATAATAATTTTCAGTAGCCTCATGAATAAACTCAATAATATAACTATCACATAAAGCATGATTTTCATGATCTATAAACACTAGAGCTTTATTATAAACATTTTCAAAAGAATCCTCAGGAACATGACATTCGTCCTCCTTTGGTAAGCATAGGGGACAATCAAATAATGTAAGGGGTAAAGAGTTACTCTCATTAGAAGGTAGGTATGGGTAGATCCATTCTTCCTCCTCTTGATCATCACTCTCCTCCTCTTTTTTATCCAATGAGCTTCCAGTTTCAGCAATTTCTTCTTCCATAGGTTCCTGCAAGGCATTAGTCTCTTCCATTGGTGGAGAGCATCTATTAGGATATTTAAGAATATAACCATTTTCTACCTTGTAATTATCAAAGCAAAATTTAAGTATATCATAAACCTCATATTTATAAGGTGAATCATCAATATTTTCAAGCAAACTAGCAAGTTCAAATGCACCCTTCCAAGCAATAAATTCTTCGATTTGTTCCACATCATAAAAGTCATAATTCACTTTAACATAAGAAGATATGGTAACATTATCATTATACTCATATTGAAAAGGGAGGTGTTTATACCTCCTACAGCAACAAGATTTATCAAAGCAATAAGTAACATTATAAGTAGAGCACACGTTTCTAGCAATGGTATACAATTTATCAATTTGTTCCCATAAGTGTTTCCCTTTGTGTGACAAGCGGTGTTCCTTATAATAATATTTTTGATCTTCCGTGAACCCACCTTGCCAATAAGATTCAGTTTCAAAGAAAACAACCATTGATAGAAAGCATGATAAAGGAAGATAATAACAGACCAACGAAAATAACAACTAGAGTAGGAACTATTTTTTTGTATTTTTGATAAAGAAAGCAAACTAGTAAAACTATTTCTTTTATGTTCTTGATAAAGAAACAAGCAAACAAAACAAAAAGAAACTAAGCAAAACAAAAATAACAAAGTAAAGAGATTGGTTATGAGGGACTCCCCTTGTGAAGATGTCCTTGACTCCCCGGCAACGGCGCCAGAAAAATGCTTGATGGCTCTATAATGGCGCCAGGAAAATGCTAGAGCGATGATGATGTAGAGCTCGTTAGGAACCCCAAGAAGAAGGTATGATGAGCACAGCAGCAAGTTTCCCTCAGTTATGAAACCAATGTTTAATCGAACCAGTAGAGCAAGGAAAGACCCCAAAGGTGTTACTAGCTGAGCTTTGGCAAGGTGCACTACCGGTACTAGTAGCAACATGGAGACCTGCACAACACAACCACAGAACTTTGTCCCCAACTTGCAATGAGGTTGTCAATCTCACCGTGTTTTGTGGAAAACAAAGGATTAAACGTATCGAATGGAAAGAAGTAAAAGTTTGTAGAAAGTAAACACAAAGCAGTAACAGTTTGTAGATTGTATGTAAAAGACAAGGACCGGGATCCATAGTTCACTAGAGGTGGCTCTCCTTAAGATAGATAACAACCTGGGTGAACAAATTACAGCGGGGCAATTGACAAACATCGAGAAAGCAATACATGCATATACTAATCATCTTGACTCCTTTGAGATTCGATTGGGCATTACAACATTATACATAGACCGCCATCCAACTACATCTATGACTAATAATCCACCTTCAGATTATCATCCGAACCGCCTCCAGTATTAAGTTGCAAGCAACATATTATTTCTTTAGGAACTGCGTGTAAAATAAACAATACGATTGTTCTATGAACAAAGGATTGTTGTTTTCTCCCTAGTAGCAACAGCACATCTAGTACCTTAGAGATTTCTATCACTTCCCCAGATTACTAGAGGCATGAACCCACTATCGAGCATAAATACTAACTCTTGGAGTTGCTAGCATCTACTTGGCCAAGATAGCTACTAACAACAGAAAGCATACAAGATCACAAATAACAAAGACATGATAGAATCAATAATCAATCTGAAATAGCATCTCAATATCCATCGGATCCCCGCAAACACAACATGCAAAATTACAAATAGATGATCTTGATCATGAACGGAGCTCACAAGATCTAAACATGAAAGCACAAAGGAGGAGATGAAGGAAATATGCCCCGAGAGGCAATAATAAAGTTGTTATTGTATATTCCTTATATATGATAGATGTTTATTTTACATGCTAGAATTGTATTGATCAGAAACATCAATACATGTGTGTTTAATAAACAAAAAGGGTTCCTAGTTATGCCTCTCTTATAGACTAGCTTGTGGATTAACAAGATGATCAAGGTTTCCTGATCATGGACATTGGATGTTGTTAATAACAAGGTCACACCATTGGTGGAATGATGTGATGAACATTCATCCGAAGTATAGCATTACGATCAAGTCATTATGTTTATATTGCTATAACATCATACAAAGTAATCTTTATCCTTAGACCATGAGATCATGTTAATTGCTAACACCGGAAGAGTATCTTGATAACATCAAACGTCACACCGTAACGGGGTGACTATAAAGATGGGTTCAGTACTACGAAGGTGTTATGTTGAGGCTCATGGATCAAGAGTGGAATTTGTCAATCCAGATGACGGATAGATATACTCTGGGCCCTCTCGGTGATATCACATTAAGATAGCTTGCAAGCAAGTGATGTGATCACTAGAATGTTATATCACGGGAACGAGAAAAGAGTGCATGTCAGTAACGAGATCAAACTAGGTATGGAGATACCGATGATCGAATCTCGGACATGTAATATATCAAGAGACAAAGGGATTTAGTTACAAGCGTTAAAGGTTCTCACGATCACAGAAGTCATCGTTGAATGTGTAGGAGTCAGTACGGATCCCAGGTCCCGCTGCTGATTATTGATCGGAGAAGGGTCTCGATCATGTTTGCATTATCCGCGAACTGTAGGGTGGCACACTTAAGAGTTACCGGACACCATTTTGGAGCACATATGTTTCAGACAAAAGAATTGCAAAGTGCAGGAATTGTTTCAATAGAAACCGGAAATTATTTCGGGTGAAATTGCAGAAAGTGGTTCTGCATGTGATATTGAAATATTGCAAGGGGCAATATGTGAATGTTTGTTAATTAAAGTAATTAAAAAAATTCTGAATAAATTTAATAAAAATAGTTTTATTAAATGAGAGAGCATTAAATTTGGAGAAATTTAATGCATTTAAAGTGGAGACTTTAAAAGGGAATGTGAAGAGGCAGTTTAATGTGGAGGGGTTACCACCACATGAATGGGGGAGGTGAGGGGTCACCCCCCATGCGCCGGCCATGGAGAGAGGGGCACCCCCTCCTCCTATGAAAGGCCACCCATTCCCTCCTTCATCCTCACACCTCCTTGTGAAGGATCTCTCTCCCCTCTAGAATTATTCCACCATGGTCTCGGATTAGCGAGATACATGTTCCCGGTGGCATTTCGTCTAGAAGGAGTTGCTGCTTCCGCTGGATCGCTAGAGCAAGGAGGTGGAGGTTGTCCGGTGGCTTGAACGTGTGTGCGAGTGCGGATGCGCTGCTGAGTTGCGGCACTCGGACTTCCTCACGATCTTGAGATCGGCAAGTGTACGACTACATCAACCACGAGTTCCTACTCGTTAACAAAACTGGTTGTCTTCGAGGGTAAGTTCTCGTTGGATGTATGTCCACCCGTTGCTTTGTACCTAGTAGATAGATCTTGGCGTGTAGTTCACACCGTAAGAATTTTTTGTTTTCTATGCTACGGACCCAACAGTGGTATCAGAGCCTGATCTATGCGTAGGTGCTTTGCACGGGTAGTACACATATGTTTATATGTGGGCGATGATGATCATGTTATTGCATCTTCTATGTATTTTGGATATTGGTGGCATAATGGGATTAAGCGGCCCGGACCAACCTTACATGTCATCGTACATGAGACCGGTTCCACGACTGACATGCAACTTGTTTTACATAAGTGGCTGGCGGGTGTCTGTCTCTCCTACTATAGTCAATATTTGATTTACAACGAGTTGCTAATAACTTAGTTATCCTCGTTGTGGTTCATGTTCGTAGGTGAGAACGGTTCTATCTCCGAAAGCCCTAAGCCACTTAAAACTTGCAATTGATAAATTAGAGGCGTCTAGTTTAGATCGTTACTGGGCTATTGTATTGATATGGTATTGTTGTAAGTAGATGTATGATAGATACTCTTACAACACACTCAACGTGTAAGTTCCATAGACCTTGGCCGTACACACAAAGGAATGATAGAGATCATACCATGATGCAAGTGATAGAGATCAAATGCATGGACCATATCATCTCACTTTACACATCAGATGTTAGCATCTTATACTGCTAGTTTGGCTCTTTTGGTAGCATTATAAGATGATCCCTCTTTTAGATATCAAGATAAAAATGTGTTCTTCCTTAAGTATGCACCGTTCTGTGGATCGTATTTCGAGACATCACGTGATGATCGGGTGTACTCGAATCTACGCTTTCATAGGAACGGGTGTAAGACAGTTTTACACACGCGAATACTAAGGTTCTTACTTGGCGAGCCTAGCATGTACAGACATGGCCTCGGAACACGGACTGAAAGGTTAAGCATGAGTCATATAGTTGATACGATGCCCATATAGATGCTCGCCTTTGAAGCTACATCAACTCACGTGATGATCGGACTTGGTGTAGTGGATTTGGTTCATGTAATCACCAAAAAGACACGAGGGATGTCGTTTTTGAGTGGGAGTTCATTAGTAATTTGGATTAGTTGAACTCAATCTATCATAAACTTAGTCTAAATAAACTTTACAAATTCTGTCGTAGATGGCACCACCTGCTTTTAATTTCAATGTGTTCATGGAGAAAGAGAAACTTGCTGCGAATGGTAGCAACTTCACCAACTGGGCTATGAATTTGAGGATTCTCCTCACTGCTGCACAAAAGCAATATGTGCTAGATGCGCCGCTAGGCCCCCCACCAGCTCCTGATGCCCCTGACGAGGAAAAGAATGTCTATGTGACTCGTCAGGAGGACCACAACTTAGTTCATTGCGGCATACTGTATGGGCTAGAGCCAGAACTTCGAAAGCGTTTCGAAAATGGCAATGCCTTTGATACCATGGGAGAATTGAAAATGATTTTCGATATGCCGTAGAGAGTGATAATGCTACAGAAAAGTTCTTTAGCTGCATGATGGAGGAAAACAACTCCATTAGTGAGCACGTCTCAAAATGTCTGGGTACGCCGATAAGCTTGTGTCCTTGGGAATAACGATTCCCATTGACTTAGGCATACATCGTGTTCTCCAATCTCTGCCACCTAGCTACAAGAGCTTCGTGATGAACTATAATATGCAGGGCATGAAGAAGTCTCTTCCCGAGCTTCTGTCAATGCTTAAGACTGCAGAAGTGGAGATTAGGAAAGAACATCAAGTGTTGATGATCAATAGGACCACCGGTTTCAAGAAAGACAAGAAAGGCAAGCATAAGGGAAAGAAGGGTGGCAAGTCTGTTGCCACGCCTGAAAAGAAACCCCGAGCTGGCCCTAAGTATGACACCGAGTGCTACTATTGTAAGGGGTCTGGCCATTGGAAGCGCAACTGCCCCAAGTATTTGGTGGACAAGAAGTCAGGCAAGGCAAACAAAGGTATATGTGATATACATGTTATTGATGTGTACTTGACTAGTACTTGCAGTAGCACCTGGGTATTTGATACGGGATCGGTTGCTAATATATGTAACTCGGTTCATGGGCTACGGAACAAGCGACAACTAGCAAGGGATGAGGTCAGAATGCGGGTCGGCAATGGATCAAAAGTTAATGTGATCGCCGTCGGGACGCTACCTCTCCATTTGCCATCGGGATTAGTTATAAACCTAAATAATTGTTATTTAGTGCCAGCACTGAGCATGAACATTGTATCTGGATCGTGTTTGATGCAAAGTGGTCATTCCTTTAAATCTGAAAACAATGGTTGTTCGATTTATAAGAATGATATCTTTTATGGTCATGCACCTATGTTGAATGGTTCATTTCTGTTGGATCTCGATAGTAATATTACACACATTCATAATGTTAATGCTAAAAAGATTAAACTTGATGATGATATGTCTACATATATGTGGCACTGCCGTGTAGGTCATATTGGCGTTAAACGCATGAAGAAACTCCATTCTGATGAACTTTTGGAATCACTTGATTTTGAATCATTTGATACATGTGAGCCATGCCTTATGGGCAAGATGACTAGAACGCCGTTTTCCGGTTCAATGGAACGGGCGACAGATCTATTGGAAATCATACATACTGATGTGTGTGGACCAATGAGTGTGTCGGCGCGAGGTGGATATCGTTATTTTGTTACTTTCACGGATGATTTAAGTAGATATGGGTATATCTATTTGATGAAACACAAGTTTGAAACTTTTGAAAAGTTCAAGGAATTTCAGAATGAAGTGGAAAATCATCGTAATAGAAAGATCAAATTTCTACAGTCTGACCGTGGAGGAGAGTATCTAAGTTACGAGTTTAGCACACACATGAAAGAGTGTGGAATAGTTTCACAACTCACGCCTGCCGGAACACCAACGTAATGGTGTGTCGGAACGTCGTAATCATACCTTATTGGATATGGTTAGATCTATGATGTCTCTGACTGACTTGCCACTGTCATTTTGGGGTTATGCACTGGAAACAGCTGCATTCACTTTAAATCGGGCACCATCTAAATCCGTTGAAACGACACCGTATGAATTATGGTTTGGAAACAAACCTAAGCTGTCATTTCTTAAAGTTTGGGGATGCGATGTTTATGTGAAGAAACTTCAACCGGATAAACTTGAACCCAAAGCGGAAAAATGTGTCTTCATAGGATACCCTAAGGAAACATTTGGGTATACCTTCTATGACAGATCTGAGGGCAATGTTTTTGTTGCCAAGAATGGATCGAAGAGGTTATTGAACCTTCTCTTCATGGAATGGCGAGTGGCGCAGCACCGGAAGTTGTTTCGGAGTTGACTTCACCTGATGAAGAGAGAGCTAATGATAATGATCATGAAACTCCGAAAGAGGACACTACCGAACCTTGCAGGTCAAGCAGGACACGTGCAGCTACCGAACTGTACGGCAATCCTGTTGTGAATTTCATGGTTGATGAAATGGATGACCCTGGGACGTATGAAGAAGCGATGATGAGCCTGGATTCCAACAAATGGCTAGAAGCCATGAAATCTGAGATGGAATCCATGTACGAGAACCAAGTTTGGAACTTGGTGGACTTACCTCACGACCGAAAGGACGTTGAGAATAAATGGATTTTCAAAAGAAAAACTGATGTTGATGGTAATGTGACCATCTATAAGGCTCGACTTGTCGCAAAGGGGTTTCGACAAATTCAAGGAGTTGACTATGATGAGACATTCTCTCCCGTAGCTATGCTTAAGTCGGTTAGGATTATGTTAGAAATTGCTGAAGGAGTTATGCCCTAGAGGCAAATAATAAAGTGTATTATTTAATATACCTCCTGTATGTTCATAATACGTTTCATATTGTGCTATAACTATGTTAGTACGAAACATTAATACACGTGTGGTATGTAAACAAACCGTGTTTCTACTTACCTCTAGTGAACTAGTTCATTGGTCATGAGGATGGTCTATGTTTCAAGACCATGGGCATTTATGCCAACTGACAATGAGGTCATGTTATTAAGTTAAATAACATGATAGACAAACATCCGACCGTTATATCGTAATGAGATCTAGTTACATGTTCACCATTGATGATAAAACACAGAGAACCTCGCAACCTGATCCTTTGACTGTGAGGTAATGCAAATCACCATTCTGGAAGAAGCTTAGATGGTTATCAAGAATCATCTCGTAACAGGGTGATCAAAAAGGTGCCACTCAGGTTTTCCGAAGGAATGCGTAGAGGAGTACATATCAAGACCAGGATTTGTCTAGTCCATGTAACGGACAGATACATATGGCCATCTCGGTGACATTGCATTAATGAAGCCTGCAAGCATGTGACTAGGTCACAGAATGCAATGACATGATAACGAGTAAAACAAGTTCATCGGTAACGAGATCGAACTAAGGTATACAGATATCGAAGATCAAGTCTCGGATGAATTAGGTATCGTATGACAAAGGGAATGGGGAACGACTATCTCACGGTTCGAGCGATTGTATTCGTGAAACGCACGGGGGTCACATGGCCATCAAGGTCCCTCTGTTGATCATTGATATGAGAGTGATCTCTGTCATGTCCGGAGTGTTTCCGAACCGAAGGATGTCATACTTAAGGGTGGGGACGCTTAGGATAGATGAGGTATCGTATGAGAAATAGAGAGAGAAAGAGACACCGGAATAGTTTCGGTAATATCCGATGGAGATCGGAAGGGGTCCGGAAGATGTTCCGGAGTAAAGGAATAATATAATATGTGTATTTGAATGTTAATTGGAGAATTAATATTAAATATATATTTTATTTTATTTTAAAAGGCAATATTGCTAATGGGCCTCACCCGAGTGGGGCCCACCTAGGGCCGGCGGCTGCCCCATGGTGGCCGGCGGGTGTGGGAATAGTCCCACACCGCCTGGCCCCTGGGTGGTGCGCCCCCCTCCTACTATATAGGGGTCCCCCCTTCCCCTTGGAGACACACCCATTCCTCTCATTCTCTCTCTCTTCTACTGAGGACTTCCCCGTAATATTGGGGAAGACCTCGTAGTTGAGTTCTCCACCTTCACACTACCGTCGTGTGATCGGCGATCCGGTATCTACTTCTTCCGCTGCTCGGCTAGATCGGAGCCCGGTTGACGTCCACTACACCGGACGTGTGACGAACTTCGGAGGCACCACACTTGGGGTGCTGCTCGTCTTCATCAATATACGCCTTCCTATGTAAGCCGTGCCTCTCTCTACAAAGGTATGAATACTGTATTCCTTCTCCGTTACTTATGTCTACATAGTATAGATCCTGGTATTAGTGTTCGAGTAGATAGAATTTTTTTGTTTTCTGCTACGGAACCCTTCAGTGGTATCAGAGCGGGTCTATGGGTAGACATGTCGTACGGATAGAACACATAGCAATATGTGGGCATTGATTATCTAGTTGCTACCCTCTTTAGTATTATTGTTCATATCGCGGCACTGTTTGATGAAGCGGTCCCCAACCGACCTCACGTGGTGATTCACGAGACTGGTCCACAAATCAAAGTGGCTTAGGGGGGTGTCTGTCTCTTTGCAGTAGTTGATATGGCATTAACACTGGAGGGCCCTGAAAAGGGAAGAAGAACGGCAATCATTGAATCCATGTTGTGGCTCGACGTTCGTAGGTGGGAAAGGGTTCTATTGCGAAAGCCCTAAAGCTGCGTAAAACATGCAATAGTTAATATATAAGCGTCTATCTTCGTTATTGCATAGGGGCAAGTATTGTAACATGGCAATGACAAGTTTATGAAAACTCTCATTGAAGCTGTTGATGATGATCACAAAGCTATAACCATGTCATAACACTTCACTTTAGAAGTATTACTTATTGTGCTAGTATATTTACTAGACGGTAGCATAATAAGATAATCCCTCATAGTATTCCAGTTATCGTATTCCCCTTGTGTGTGCACCACCAAGAAAGTTCTTCGGTATGAGGCGATCCAGGGTGACATGCCTGGATGTCAGACATATCTACGTTCACATACAGTGGGTGTAAGCCATGTTGCACTGCAAATACACACGAGTTAGGACTGGCGAGCCTAGCACGCTAGAGAAGCGTGGCCTCGAGATACAAGAGACCGAAAGGTCGAGCATGAATCACATAGTTGATGTGATCGACATTAGGGAATGTCCACCTTTGATACTGCACTGATGGCCGTGACGATCAGGGGAGGTGTAGAGGATAGGGATCATGTGATCACTGAACGAGTAGAGGGATGTTCGTTTAAGTGGGAGTTCTTTTAGTTAATACTCGAACTCATTATTATGAACATAGTCTAAATACTTTGCAAATTCCTTTGTAGATGTCTCGCCCACCCACCTTCAACCTTAGCACTTTCCTCGAGAAGGACAAGCTGAAAACTGATGGAACCAACTTCACCGCATGGTTCCACAATCTTAGGATCCTCCTAGTCCCCTACAAGTTGACTTATGTCATCGAGGCTGAGCTTCCAGCTAAGCCTGCAGATTCCACCTCTGAGGACGAAAAGAATGTCTGGCAGTCCAAGGCGGATGATTTCTCCCTCATCCAAAGTGGAATGCTCTATGTCATGGAGCCGGAGCTTCAAAAGCGTTTTGAGAAGATGAACGCTTTTGAGATCATTGAAGATCTCAAGGCTGTCTTTGCTCCACAGGCTTGTGCGGAGAGGTATGATGCTTCCGAGCTCTTCTTCTCTGCTAAAATGGAAGAGCACAGCAGTATTAGTGAGCATGTGGTCAAAATGTCTGGCTACGTTAAACGCTTAAACGCCCTGGATTGCAAAATCCCGGAGGAACTCGCTATAGATAGGGTGCTGCATTCGTTGCTCCCTAGCTACAAGGGTTTTGTGATGAACTACAACATGCAAGGAATGACCAAGACCCTTGCTGAGGTGTTCGCCATGCTCAAAACTGTTGAGGTTGAAATCAAGTAGGAACACACGGTGCTGATGGTCAACAAGACCACCAACTTTAAGAAACCGGGGCAAAAGGGAAAAGGCAAGAGCAAGAAGCCTAAGAGGGATGGTAAGATTGTTGCCACCACCTCAAAGGCTGCCAAGCCTGGCCCTAAGCCCGACACTTCATGTTTCTACTACAAAGGGGATGGGCACTGGAAACGCAATTGCCCCAAATACCTTGAAGACAAGCGAGCTGGCAAGATAGCCATTCCGGACAAAGGTATATATGATATACATGTTATTGATGTATTCCTTACAAGCGCCAGGGGTAACACCTGGGTATTTGATACCGGATCTGTTGCTCACATTTGTAACTCTCAGCAGGATCTACAGAGTAGAAGGCGCCTGAGGAAGGACGAGGTGACGATGCGCGTCGGCAATGGTTTCGAGAGTCGAAGTGATGGCCGTCGGCACCCTGCATCTCCGTCTACCGTCAGGATTATTATTGATTTTGAATAAATGTTGTTATGTACCCGCACTGAGTATGAATATTGTGAGTGGGTATTGCTTGTTGCAAGACCATTATTCGTTTAAATCAGGAACAAATGGTTGTTCAATTTATATGAATGATGTTTTGTATGTTCATGCACCTTTACGTGATGGTTTATTCTTGCTTGATCTTGATTGTGATACACACATCCATAGTGTTGATGCTAAACGTTGTAAGCACAGTGACGATAATTCCATGTACATATGGCATTGCCGTCTTGGTCATATTGGCGTAAAACGCAAGAAGAAGCTTCATTCAGAAGGACTTCTTGGATCATTGGACTTTGAATCCCTTGATACAGGTAAGCCATGTCTCATGGGCAAGATGACCAAGACACCATTCTCCGGTATAATGGAGAGAGCCGTAGACCTACTTGGGATCATACATACGGATGTATGTGGACCAATGAGTGTCTCAACCCGCAATGGTTATCGTTACTTTGTTACCTTTACTGATGACTTAAGTAGATATGGATATATCTATATCTACTTGATGAAGCACAAATCTGAAACCTTTGAAAAGTTCAAGGAATTTCAGAAAGAGGTAGAGAATCAACTTAACAAGAAAATCAAGCACCTTCAATCAGATCGGGGAGGCGAGTATTTGAGTTATGAGTTTAACATGCACTTGAAGGACTGTGGGATCATCCCACAGCTTACGCCAGTCGGGACACCACAGCGTAATGGTGTGTCGGAACGTCGTAACCAAACCCTATTGGATAGCGTATGGTCCATGATGTCTTTAACTGATTTGTCTGTGTCTTTTTGGGGATACGCGTTAGAAACCGCCGCTTTTATTTTAAACAGAGCACCATCCAAATCCATGGAGACAACCCCATATGAGATGTGGCATGGCAAGAAGCCATTGTTGTCATTTCTGAAAGTTTGGGGTTGTGAGGCTTATGTTAAGAAACTGCAGCCTGACAAACTCGAACCTAAATCGGAAAAATGTATCTTTGTAGGATACCCGAGGGAAACCATTGGGTATACCTTCTACAACCAAGCCGAAGGCAAAACGTTTGTCGCTAAGAATGGCACCTTTCTCGAAAAAGAGTTTCTTGCAAAGGGAGTAAGTGGAAGGAAAATAGAGTTAGATGAAATTGTTGACCCTTCTCTCCGTATTCCGAGTAGCGCAACGGAAACTGTTCCGAAACTGCTCTCCAACATGGAAGAGGAGTCCATTGATGCTGATCAAAACAATGACGTCGAGGCTCCTGAGGTTTGCAGGTCTACAAGGGTTCGTGCCACTCTAGATTGGTACAGTAGCCTTGTAATGTCTGTCATATTAGATGATCAGGATGAACCAGCAAACTACAAAGAAGCTATGGGTAGTGCTGACTCCGAGAAATGGCTAGAAGCCATGAAATCCGAAATAGGATCCATGCATGAAAACCAAGTTTGGACCTTGGTGGATCTTCCAGAAGACCACAAGGCCGTGGAAAATAAATGGATCTTTAAGAAAAAGACAGATGTGAATGGTAATGTAACCATTACAAAGCTTGACTTGTCGCAAAGGGGTTTCGACAAATTCAAGGAGTTGACTACGACGAGACTTACTCTCCCGTAGTGATGCTTAAGGCTGTCAGGATTTTAATAGCAATTGCTGCACATTTCGACTATGAAATTTGGCAGATGGATGTCAAGACCGCATTCCTCAATGGTCACATTGACGAAGAGTTGTATATGATACAACCGGAAGGTTTTGTTGATCCTAAGGATGCTGGAAAGGTGTGCAAGCTCCAACGGTCCATTTATGGGTTGAAGCAAGCATCTCGGAGCTGGAACCTTGATCAAGTGATCAAGAGTTTTGGATTTATCCAGAACCAACAAGAGTTCTATCTTTACAAGAAAGCGAGTGGGAGCTCGGTAGTTTTCTTAGTAGTATATGTGGATGACATATTACTCATGGGAAACGATGTGGATCTTTTGAATAGCGTGAAAGCGTATTTGAGCAACCAATTTTCCATGAAGGATCTAGGTGAAGCTGCATACATATTAGGAATCAAGATCTATAGAGATAGATCAAGACACCTAATAGCATTAAGTCAGAGGACATATATAGATAAGATTTTGAAGAGGTTCAAAATGGAAAACACCAAGAGGGGTTTTACACCTATGATGAAGAATTGCAACTTGAGTGTGACTCAATGTCCTGTGACGGACAGTGATAGAGAAAAGATGTCTGACATCCCCTATGCTTCTGCAATAGGATCTATCATGTATGCAATGCTTAGCACTCGACCTGATGTGGCATTGGCTCTTAGTTTAACGAGCCGATATCAGAGTAATCCAGGACCGGATCACTAGACAGCTGTGAAAAATATCCTAAAGTATCTGAGAAGAACAAGGGATATGTTCCTAATCTATGGAGGAAATAATGAAGCTCTAAACGTAACAGGTTACGTAGATGCGAGCTGGAATTCAGATCATGATGACTCAAAGTCTCAAACAGGATTTGTTTTCTTGGTGAATGGTGGGGCGGTAAGCTGGAAGAGCAAGAAGCAGCTAGTGGTGGCACAGTCTTCAATGGAGTCTGAATACATTGCTGCAGCAGATGCAGCAAATGAAGTTGTTTGGCTAAGGAATTTCATCATCGAACTAGGAGTGTTTCCCAATGCACAAGACCCCGTGACGATCTATTGTGATAACACGGGAGCTATTGCAAATGCAAGGGAACCAAGAACTCATTCCACAGCCAAACATATCAAGCTTAGATTTCACATCATCCGACAGATTGTCGAAGAAGGTGAAGTTAAGGTTTGCAAAGTAGATACGGAACTGAATGTAGCAGATCCTTTGACTAAAGCTCTCCAACATGACAAGCACGAACAACACCGAGATTCCATTGGAGTTAGGTTCCTGCCTATTGTAAACTAGTTTTGTATATACTCTAGTGCAAGTGGGAGACTGAAGGAGTTATGCCCTAGAGGCAAATAATAAAGTGTATTATTTGATATACCTCCTGTATGTTCATAATACGTTTCATACTGTGTTATAACTGTGTTAATACGAAACGTTAATACACGTGTGGTATGTAAACAAACCGTGTCTCTAGTTACCTCTAGTGAACTAGTTCATTGGTCATGAGGATGGTCTATGTTTCAAGACCATGGGCATTTATGCCAACTAACAATGAGGTCATGTTATTAAGTTAAATAACATGATAGACAAACATCCGACCGTTATATCGTAATGAGATCTAGTTACATGTTCAGCATTGATGATAAAACACAGAGAACCTCGCAACCTGATCCTTTGACTGTGAGGTAATGCAAATCACCATTCTGTAAGAAGCTTAGATGGTTATCAAGAATCATCTCGTAACAGGGTGATCAAAAAGTTGCCACTCGGGTTTTCCGAAGGAATGCGTAGAGGAGTACATATCAAGACCAGGATTTGTCTAGTCCATGTAACGGACAGATATATGTGGCCATCTCGGTGACATTGCATTAATGAAGCTTGGAAGCATGTGACTAGGTCACAAAATGCAATGACATGATAAAGAGTAAAGCAAGTTCATCGGTAACGAGATCGAACTAAGGTATACAGATACCAAAGATCAAGTCTCGGATGAATTAGGTATCGTATGACAAAGGGAATGGGGAACGACTATCTCACGGTTCGAGCGATTGTATTCGTGAAACACACGGGGGTCACATGACCATCCAGGTCCCTCTGTTGATCATTGATATGAGAGTGATCTCTATCATGCCCAGAGTGTTTCTGAACCGAAGGATGTCACTCTTAAGGGTGGGGACGCTTAGGGTAGATGAGGTATCGTATGAGAAATGGAGAGAGAGACACTGGAATAGTTTCGGTAATATACGATGGAGATCGGAAGGGGTCCGGAAGATGTTCGAGAGTAAAGGAATAATATAATATGTGTATTTGCATGTTAATTGGAGAATTAATATTAAATATATATTTTATTTTAAAAGGCACCATATTGCTAATGGGACTCACCCGAGGGGAGGCCCAAGTGGGCAAGGCGCCTAAGGGAAGGGGGCCAGCCGGCCTAGGGCTAATGGGCCACCCGAGTGGGGCCCACCTAGGACCGGCGGCTGCCCCATGGTGGCCGGAAGGTGTGGGAATAGTCCCGCACCGCCTGGCCCCTGGGTGGTGCGCCCCCCTCCTACTATATATAGGGGTCCCTCCTTCCCCATGGAGACACATCCATTCCTCTCATTCTCTCTCTTTATCTCTTCTACTGAGGACTTCCTCGTAATATTGGGGAGGACCTCGTAGTTGAGTTCTCCACCTTCACACTACCGTCGTGTGATCGGCGATCCGGCATCTACTTCTTCCGCTGCTCGGCTGGATCAGAGCCCGGTTGACGTCCACTACACCGGACGTGTGACGAACTTCGGAGGCACCACACTTGGGGTGCTACTCGTCTTCATCAATATACGCCTTCCTGCGTAAGGCGTGCCTCTCTCCACAAAGGTATGAATACTGTATTCCTTCTCTGTTACTTATGTCTACATAGTATAGATCCTGGTATTAGTATTCGAGTAGATAGAATTTTTTTGTTTTCTGCTATGGAACCCTTCAATTGCTGCATATTTCGATTATGAAATATGGCAGATGGATGTCAAAACTGTGTTCCTCAATGGTAATATTGAAGAAGAGTTGTATATGATACAACCTAAGGGTTTTGTCGATCCTAAGGATGCTAATAAGGTATGCAAACTTCAGCGATCCATCTATGGACTGAAGCAAGCATCCCGGAGTTGGAATCTCCGCTTTGATGAGGTGATCAAAGAGTTTGTATTTGTCCAAACTTATGGAGAGGCTTGTATTTACAAGAAAGTGAGTGGGAGCAATGTGGCATTTCTGATATTATATGTGGATGACATATTATTGATTGGAAATGATATAGATCTTTTAAACAGTGTTAAAAGTTATCTAAACAGCAAATTTTCGATGAAAGACCTTGGTGAAGCATCATATATATTAGGCATTAAAATCTATAGAGATAGATCAAGGCGCCTAATTGGGCTATCGCAGAGTACATACCTTGATAAGATATTAAAGAAGTTTAATATGGACGAAAGTAAGAAGGGGTTCTTACCTATGTTGCAAGGAAAGACATTGAGTAAGACTCAAAGTCCGGCTACGGCGGAAGAAAGAGAGATGATGGATAAGATCCCCTATGCCTCGGCCATAGGCTCTATTACGTATGCCATGCTATGTACAAGACCGGATGTGGCACATGCTATTAGTTTGACTAGTAGGTACCAATCTGATCCAGGTTCGGAACATTGGATAGCGGTAAAGAACATCCTCAAGTACTTGAGAAGAACTAAGGATATGTTTCTTATATACGGAGGTGAAGAAGAGCTAGTCGCTAAGTGTTATGTCGATGCTAGCTTTGACACTGATCCGGATGACTCTAAGTCTCAATCCGGATACGTATTTCTCTTGAACGAAGCAGCAGTTAGTTGGAGGAGTTACAAACAACCTGTGGTGGCTAGATCAACGACGGAGGCGGAATATGTTGCTGCTTCAGAAGCGGCGCAGGAGGCGGTTTGGATGAAAGAGTTCATTACGGAACTAGGTGTGGTTTCCAGTGCGTTGGACCCAATGGTGATCTATTATGACAATAATGGAGCCATAGCCAACGCAAAGGAACCGAGATCTCACAAGAAATCCAAGCATATTAAGCATCGGTTTCACTCCATCCGCGAGCATGTCAAGGATGGAGATATAATAAAGTACACACGGACCTAAATATAGCAGATCCGTTGACTAAAGTTCTCCCTAGGGCAAAACATGATCAACACCAGAACTCCATGGGTGTTAGATTTATCACTATGTGAACTAGATTATTGTCTCTACTGCAAGTGGGAGACTGAAGGAAATATGCCCTGAGAGGCAATAATAAAGTTGCTATTATGTATTCCTTATATATGATAGATGTTTATTTTGCATGCTAGAATTGTATTGATCGGAAACATCAATACATGTGTGTTTAATAAACAAAAAGGGTTCCTAGTTATGCCTCTCTTATAGACTAGCTTGTTGATTAACAAGATGATCAAGGTTTCCTGATCATGGACATTGGATGTTGTTAATAACAAGGTCACACCATTTTTGGAATGATGTGATGAACATTCATCCGAAGTATAGCATTACGATCAAGTAATTATGTTTATATTGCTATAACATCATACAAAGTAATCTTTATCCTTAGACCATGAGATCATGTTAATTGCTAACACCGGAAGAGTATCTTGATAACATCAAACGTCACACCGTAACAGGGTGACTATAAAGATGGGTTCAGTACTACGAAGGTGTTATGTTGAGGCTCATGGATCAACAGTGGAATTTTTCAATCCAGATGACAGAGAGATATACTCTGGGCCCTCTCGGTGATATCACATTAAGATAGCTTGCAAGCAAGTGATGTGATCACTAGAATGTTATATCACGGGAACGAGAAAAGAGTGCATGTCAGTAACGAGATCAAACTAGGTATGGAGATACCGATGATCGAATCTCGAACATGTAATATATCGAGAGACAAAGGGATTTAGTTACAAGCGTTAAAGGTTCTCACGATCACAGAAGTCATCGTTGAATGTGTAGGAGTCAGTACGGATCTCTAGGTCCTGCTGCTGATTATTGATCGGAGAAGGGTCTCGATCATGTATGCATTATTCGTGAACCATAGGGTGGCACACTTAAGAGTCACGGGACACCATTTTGGAGCACATACGTTTCAGACAAAAGAATTGCAAAGCGCAGGAATTGTTTCAATAGAAACCGGAAATTGTTTCGGGTGAAATTGCAGAAAGTGGTTCCGCATGTGATATTGAAATATTGCAAGGGGCTATATGTGAATGTTTGTTAATTAAAGTAATTAACAAAATTCTGAATAAATTTAATAAAAAGAGTTTTATTAAATGAGAGAGCATTAAATTTGGAGAAATTTAATGCATTTAAAGCGGAGACTTTAAAAGGGAATGTGAAGAGGCATTTTAATGTGGAGGGGTTACCACCACATGAATGGGGGAGGTGAGAGGTCACCCCCCATGCGCCAGCCATGGAGAGAGGGGGCACCCCTTCCTCCTATAAAAGGCCACCCATTCCCTCCTTCATCCTCACACCTCCTTGTGAAGGATCTCTCTCCCCCTCTAGAATTATTCCCCCATGGTCTCGGATTAGCGAGATACATGTTCCCGGTGGCATTTCGTTTGGAAGGAGTTGCTGCTTCCACTGGATCGCTGGAGCGAGGAGGTGGAGGTTGTCCGGTGGCTTGAACGTGTGTGCGAGTGCGGATGCGCTGCTGAGTTGTGGCGCTCGGACTTCCTCACGATCTTGAGATCGGAAAGTGTACGACTACATCAACCACGAGTTCCTACTCGTTAACAAAACTCGTTGTCTTCGAGGGTAAGTTCTCGTTGGATGTATGTCCACCCATTGCTTTGTACCTAGTAGATAGATCTTGGCGTGTAATTCACATCGTAAGAATTTTTTTGTTTTCTATGCTGCGGACCCAACAGGAGAACTAGCCATCTAGCTACTACATGGATCCGTAGTCCAAGGATGAACTACTCACGCATCACACCCGAGGCTTGCATGGTGATGAAGAAGGCCTCCAAGGTGAATTACCATCTCTGGCAGGGTGCCGGGAAGAGATTCAGATCCCTCCCGATCTAGGGATGGAGATGACGGCGGCTACAGACTCTTTCGTGGATTTTTGATCGGGTAAGTTTTCCTCCCGAGGGCATCTTATAGGCGGAAGGGGAGGCTGAGGGGTGCCAGGGGCCACCACACCACCCCCTGGCGCGGGCCCAGCCTGGCTGCGCGGCCAGGTGGTGTGGCCAGCCTCTGGCCTTTCTCCGTCTCGTATTCTGGCACTTGATGACTTCCCGAAAAATAGGCACTTTGGCTTTTGTCCCGTTCAATTCTGATAATATTAATTTTCTGACTTTCCTAGAACCAAAAACAGCAGAAAATAGGCAGCTGGCACAGTGGCTCTTGTTAATAGGTTAGTCCAAGAAATTATATGAAAAGTACTCCAAAGTTGGAACAAAACAAAAGAAAGTGGATAAAACCAAGCATGGAACATCAAAAATTATAGATACATTTGCAATGTATCACATAATAAAATTGAGCAAAGCAGGTTTAATTTCAAAGAAAGCAGCTTCAGGAACAGGTGGAGCAATAGGTGTGCACAAGAAATCATTGTTGTTGGTGCTAGTGAAGTCACACAACTTAGTGTTTTCAAGAGTAGTCATTTTTTGTGTTTTTGATCAAAGGAAGCAAACTAGTAATTTTTTGAGTTTTTTTGGTAAGAAGAAACAAGCAAACTAAGCAAAAATAAACCAAGCAAAACAATATAAAACAAAGTAAAGAGATTGGTTGTGAGAGACTCCCCTTGTGAAGCTGTCCTTATCTCCCCGGCAACGGCGCCATAAAAAGTGCTTAATGGCTCAAAATGTAGTGCTTGTTGAGAACCCCAAGAGGAAGGTATGATGAGCACACCAACAAGTTTTCCCTCAGTTATGAAACCAAGGTTTTCGAACCAGTAGGAGCAAGGAAACAACTGCAAGGTGTTGCTATATCTTGGAATCCTACACAACACAACCACGGAACTTTGCTCCCAACTTATAGTGAGGTTATCAATCTCACCGGTTTTGCTGAAAACAAAGGATTAAACGTATTGTGTGGAAGATAGTAATTGTTTGTAGAAAGTAAACAGTAAATAGTAATAGTAGAAGGTATAGCAATGGTAAAAGCATGGAGCGGGGTCCATAGTTCACTAGAGGTGATTCTCCTTAACATAAATAACATGTTGGGTGAACAAATTACAGCAGGTAAATTAACAGATTCGAGAAAGCATACAATGCATATACTAATCATCTTGACTCCTATGAGATTTGATTAGGTATTACAACATTATACATAGACCATAATCCAACTGCATCTATGACTAATAATCCACCTTCAGGTTATCATCCAAACTCCTTCAAGTATTAAGTTGCAAGCAACAGATAATTGCATTAAGCAAAGTGTGTAAAGTAAACAATACGATTGTCCCATGGACAAAGAATTGTTGTTTTCTCCCTAGTAGCAACATCACATCTAGCACCTTAGAGATTTCTGTCACTTCCCCATATTACTAGAGGCATGAACCCACTATCGAGCATAAATACTCCCTCTTGGAGTTGCAAGCATATAGTTGGCCAAGATAGTTGCAAACAACGGAGAGCATGCAAGATCACAAAATAACATAGACATGATAGAATCAATAATCCATCTGAAATAGCATCTCAATATCCATCGGATCCCCACAAACTCAACATGTAAGATTACAAATAGATGATCTTGATCATGAACGGAGCTCATAAGATCTAAACATGATAACACAAAGGAGGAGAACCAACCATCAAGCTACTACATGAACCCATAGTCCAGGGATGAACTACTCACGCATCACACCGGAGGCAGACATGGTGATGAAGAAGGCCTCCAGGGTGATCTCTCCCCTCCGGCAAGGCACCGGGAAGAGCTTCAGATCCCTCCCGATCTAGGGATGGAGATGGCGGCGGCGGCTACAGACTCTTTTGTGGAATTTTGATCGGGTACTTAGGGTTTTCATCCCAGGAGGATTTTATAGGCGAAGGGGCAAGGTTGGTGGAGCACCAGGGGGCCCACACCCCCTGGTGGCGCCCCCTAGGCCGTGCGGCCACCAGGTGTGGCCGCCTTGGTGCGCCACTTTGTCTCCCCTCCGGACTCCGTGTTGCTTCGGGTAAAATACTGACTTTGGATTTTGTCCCATATAATTCTGAGAATATTTCTTTACTAGCTTTTCTGAAACCAAAAACAGCAGAAAACAAGCAACAAGCACTGTGGCATCTTGTTAATAGGTTAGTCCCAGAAAATATATAAAAATACCTCAAAGTGTGAACAAACATAAGAAAGTAGATACTAAACAAGCATGGAACATCAAAAATAATAGATACGTTTACGACGTATCAGCCGGCTCCAAGTCCGGCACCGTGGTGCACCCTAGCGGTAAGTTGAGCTCACCGCAGTCGGAGCCTTGGAGCTCGACGTTCTTCACATCGTACGCTAGCATCGCCTGCTCCGGCGACTAGAAGTTGCCGATCCAGACCTTTCGGTGGATGTTGCGATTGGTGTTCGGTTGGTGATTTCAGCAACCCACGCCCCCACGACCGCTGTCGCATGCCACGGTAGACCGGCGTTGCTGGCAAGGGAAGGTCCAAGGTGCTGGTGGAGCGTCGGGGCTGCCTCCGGCGCTTGGTTGGCGCCAATAGCGAAGGAGAAGGAGGGGAACCACAGCGGGAAGATGAGGAGGCTCGAGCTCGCGGCGGGGGCTGCGGGGCCGGCGAACGCTCGGAATCGGTGGCGGAGACGGTCGGCGGGAGGATACGTCCATCACGGGTAGCAGCCGTGCTGGCGGGAAGGTGGAATCGGTGGTGGTGGTGGCCGAAGATGGAGGAGAGCTCGAGGTGGAAGGGGGGAAAGTGGGTGTGAACATGTTGGGAGGGGAAGAATCTTTTACTCATCGGTGCGGCCGATAAGTAAATTTAGGAGTCGGACGCACCTATGAGTAAATCTTTTACTCCGCTAACGTGTTTTGGCGATCGATTAGGTGAGATTAGAGTAGTAAAAGAGCATATTTTACTCCTCTAGCCGATTTTTGTACATCGGTTAGAGATGCGCTAATGGTCACATACTCCGATTTGAAAACATGATTATATAATGCTCACATATTATATTAGCTCATATTGTAGTTCATATATGTATTGTTTTTCTTGTTTCACATATGCTTTTATATGCTCCTATGTGCTCTTATATGCTCACATATTATTTCTTATATGCTCACACTATTCGTAAAATTCTATTGTTCTTTGACCGTGTAGGATGGAGTTTTTCGATCCTAGTTGTGATGTTCAACACCGTGGGCAAGAAGAAGATGGTACTAAAACTGACACGTTAGTTCGTATTGTTTTGCTATGTTGAAATGAAAATTTAACCTTCAACCTTGTATGTTTGCAAGTTCTTGGACCTATGCGACTGAGGTATCACAAGGTCTCATCAAAGAAGAAGACATACAATGAGCGGTACACTCCATACATTCAGCAACTTGGAATCCTCCCATTTATTCGTACATCCAGCAGCTAGGATATTCGCAATTAATTTGAATTGCTAGGGTTTGTAAGATTTGGACATATCCCACCAAAATACAAGATTTAAATTGGCCAAAAACAAGGAAAATGGGGGATAATACATTGAGGCACCTGAGGGTCGAATCCACGGAGAGAACCTTCAAATTTGGGAAATTTGGAAAAGGGGTTTGAGAGACGGAGAGGGAGAGCCGCCAGTGCCGCTCTCTGTTTCGTCGCGCGGGAAAAATGAGAGCCAGGGCCGGGCGGGGGCGGCCGCGTGGAGCTATGCTCTCCAAGGCGCGGGAGTGCAGGATGCGGTGTCATTGTGAAGGGCGCTACACCAGCCCGTGTGGCCTCTTTCGAATGGTGCACAGTTTGTGACAGGATTGGACTAGCCAAATTTTATGCATATGTTTGCATACAAGAGGTGTGTGTTATTTAAGATACAATCTCATTCCTCATTGACTATAATGTCACGAGTCAACCGAGGGATAGTTCTGCTTTGCTGGCGCTGGGATAGATGGACAACCCGGTCTATTTATAGACTTTTCAAGAAAAGTAGTGCTTCATCAAAAGATTAGTTTAGAGTTTTGATAGACATCTTTTCTCTGTCTGTATCATCGTTCGCAATAAGTGGTCTTTGACCCTTCGTTCAATAATAAATGTGGCGTTATAAGATTAAACTTTCATAGGTACGGTTTTATGGAACATGAAACGGAATTTGAAGCTGTCCAACACAGTTGCTTCTTAGTTCACGGAGGAGAAGGCCGATCTCTGGAAGCTCATGGCTACTAGCTTGTACCGAAGTCTGCCGGTCAGGCTCAAAAATCACTTGCCAAGTTCCACTATTGCTCATTCTGTTGCCGAAACGCACGCATCTGCTTCCGCTTGCAATGCACAGCACTGTTAATCATGCAATCTGTTTGGTTTTCTTTACCTTTCTGTATATTTTTAGCCTCTGTTAAGATTTCAGAGGTGAAAAATGGATTTCGTTTCTACTTTTATCGAGACAGATTAATGGAATTGCAGTTTCCAGACAACGTCCTCTGTACACACTCTACTAGTAGCTACTACAGCTCCCGCGGCATGGGCATAAGTCCGGCGGTGCATAAACAACATGGGTAGGTACATGTGGCTAGCATGACTGGCTGTCAAGTGTCATGCATCATCACGCAACGACCACCGCGGCGGGCCGGCCGAAGTCGAAGCTGAGCATGGACGCCCTGAACTTGGGCTGCTTCTCCGGTGACAGTGACCCGTCCGTGACCGCGCCAAACGCCGGCGCCGCCGTGGCCGTGTCGCTGATCTGGGGCGTGCCGACCCACTTGGCTTGCATGTACTTGTGCTTCCTCCATGGGCCCAGGTGCATGTTGTTCTCCTTGACGCACTGCTTGGCGGCGGCGCACATGGCCTTGACCACGGCGCGCAGCCTGTCGGTGCGGCCGACGAACGCCTCCGGGAGCGCGGCCACCAGCGCGCGGTACTCGGCGCCGGCGCGCGCCATCTCGAACTCGGCGCGGAAGCTGGGCTCCACCACCACCCGCACCGCCTTGCCGCTCCGCGTCTGCACCGCCACCTCCACGTAGCTGTGCTCGCCTGCACGTTATTACAGGAGAAGAAGAAGAAGACGTCAGCTTCGAGCTCGATCGATGCCGAACTTTGTGAAGCAGGTGCTGATCGTTTGGCCGGCGCATGTGACGTTGCGAGCAGTTAAACGTGGTGTAAATGTGTAGTAATACATCTGGTCGGGCAAGTTGTGACGATGTGGAAGCCGGACGGCGTTAGGTTCACGTCACAGACGGTCGATCAGGAAATAATGAAGACGGTGACGGCTACCTGCCATTTTTTTACTTGGATTATTAACGTTAATTATCGCACCGGAAGCGTCTGGTTCATCGGCTTTGGATGACCATCATGTCCATGTGAGCCATGTTACATTGTAGAATTGGCATCAGAATATCTCGTTATCCTAAACGGAAAAGTGCGCGGTAGTTGGCGCCTTTTGGCTGTTAAACGTGTTTATTATTTTTCCCTCGTGGTTTGACCTTGGTTGTGTAATATATTACTCTTTTCGATGTAAAATTCTATTATGGTTACTAGGCGATAACTATTTTGTAGTGCTAGTATTCGAAGCAAATGTTCGTACTGGGTTTTCATATGGTACTCCCTCCGTTTCAAAATATATAGGTTCACTATAAACCTATATGAACCTACGTACTATAAAGGCTCTAGATACACTCTCTTCACAAAGCTAAAACATCTTATATTTTGAACCGGAGGGAGTACTCTTTAATTTCGTTGTTTTGAAAGAGGTTGCCCATTTGGATGTAAAATTCTACTATTATGGTTACTATACTGGGCAAATCTTCGAAGGGGTCAAATCTTAAGTTCTTCACTGCCCAAGAGTACAAACGCCCTCGAACTGGCACACGGTTCAGGCCAGCCGTGTATGCGCTTTTCTTTTTGGAACTGACAGCTCTTTAATCTTAGTTAATTACGCCGTCTTAACTTTCCCGTAGAAGGAACCAAACTACTGTGTCTCGAAAGCAGCCAATTACCTGCAGGGATGTCCAGGGACCGCGTCCACTTGGACCTGCAGATAGCGCTGCTGTACCCGGCGTCGCGGAGCTGCTCGGCGACGTGCCGTAGCATGCAGCTCCGGCACTCACCGGCCGCCGCCCGCCTCGCGCAGGAGCAGACGGCGCGCGTCTTCTCCATGGCATCCTCCGCGACCGCCCGTATCCTGCTCTCGGCCGTGCTGGTCTTGGCCAGAGCCTCCTGCAGATACGACATCCCTCGATCAGAATAGGAGATATAGGTAGTAGTGCAGATGGCAATTCACAGAACTACTCCCGATCCAGGAAAACCAATTGGAGGAGAAGAGACTTACATGGAGCTGGGAGTGCTGCGCCTGCCAGAAGGCCCTGCTCTCGGCGGTGCTGCTGCCGCTGGACCCCTCGTCGACCTCGTCGTCGTTGTTCTCCGGCCATCTCTCCGTCTCTCCCTCCTCGAAGAAGCTCAACACCATGTTCGACAGGCTCATGTCGCTATCCATGGCCTCTTCCATAACCATTGTGAAGTTTTTGTGTGCTCTCAACTCTTGATCTCTTGGATCTTTGATCGCTACAAGGTGGGGATGTGATCCTTTGCGCGTGCTGCTAGGCTGTTAGCTCAATGGTGCTGTGATCCGACTAGGTCGACCAATGGTGGCTATAAATATGGGTCACCGCCACCGGTCGAGGGACGTGGAGAATGGGCAGCGGTGAAGCTGGGTGGTATTGTGCGGTGGGGCCGGCTGGTATTGTAGATGAGGCGAAGGCGACCGATCGATTGGAGACACGGCAGTGGGGCCCGCCTGTTGATTGGCGCACGGGAACAGCACGGATCCACGTCAGGTACCATGCCGGATTCTATGCGCAAGGCATGGAATTGCTTTCGGTCTGTTCTTTGCCGATTGTTGTTTCCAATAGTTGGTTTGGTTCCTTCTAAAATAAATGGGAAATACTTCCTCCGTTTCAAAATATAAGATGTTTTAGCTTTGTGAATAGAGTGTATCTATATCTTTTTTAGTGTGTAAGTTCACTCTAAATCTAGATAAACCTACACACTAAAAAAACACTTTATTCACAAAGCTAAAACATCTTATATTTTAAAACGGAGGGAGTACTTCATTAAAAGATACTCCCTCCGTATTAAAATATAAGATGTTTTAGGTTTGTGAAGTAACTGTATCTAGACATTTTTTAGTGTGTAGATCCATTCCAAACATGAGCGAACATACATACTAAAATAAGTCTATGTACATTTGCTTCATAAAGCTAAAACATCTTATATTTTGAAACGGATGGAGTAGGTTCATACTTCATAGGTTGGTTTGTGTAAGTTAGGGGTGTTCAAAAATGGTTCTCATCAAAGATTTTTAAACTAACACCCGCAAAAAAAAGATTTTAAAACTAAAAGAATTCTCGAACCGGTACAAGGCAGGTAGGAGAGAGATCCCTCCCAAGGCGGCGCCTACCCATCTAGGGTTCCTCGCCCCCTCAGCGGCGACGTCACAAGCCCTCGCCGGCGGGAGGTCTTGTGTTTTTTTAATTGATTTTCCATGTCTTCTTCAGAATGGTGAGACGACAACTACGTCTGAAGTTAGAATAAAGTCCTCGTTCTGGTGGTGCGTCTAGCGCCATGGAGGGCACTTGGAGTTATTTTCCTGTGGATCTCCTGGGATCCAATCTGTTTTCATTTTCGTTGGTGTGGTAGGCCAGTCTCTTCCGATCTATGTTTGTCATTATTGACGATTGTTGCTACCCTGGTGGGATGGTCCTTCAGGATCTTAGCACGATGACTTCCCGTTAGTCTACTACAACAAGATCTAATACGACAAGTTTTGTCCGGCTCCGGTGATGGAGGGGCGAAGACGGCGGCGCGCCTTCGGCTCGTGCTAGTCTATGCAGTCGTTGCTAGGTGGACCAAGGATCTATTTATAATTTGTATTACTTTTAGTCCTCTTTGTATCGTTGTTGATGATTATTAATATAATGGTTGAATTTTAAAAAATATTTTTAAACTATATATTTATGTCTTTGTGCATTTTTAGATAAATTCATATCTTTGAATTGGAGTCTGATGCTCGGTCACAGTCAACGGAAGAATTTTACGAACATATATACTTGCATCGTCATGAAGCAACAGTAAATATGGGCTTCTTTCACAAACAAAATAGATTAGAAGCTTCTATCTCGACTACGATGAATGATATCTCATGTGGAATTATATGTGTAAATGACCATAATTGCATCCCTTACAAAAGCAATCCATGCAAGTGAACATTCTGGTAACATTTATGGAAAGGGGTGCGATATTTTGTGACTATTATGCGTTTGACATCCACATGCACATTCGGAGTCATCTCACTATAACTTCACCACGTGACTATTTCTACCTACTTTTCAAGATAGATACATATTGAAAGTTGAGGGTAAGTTAAATTTCAGTGTTGACCTTCAATCACTTACATGTTCATGTTTTTCCTCCCCAACACAATAAATAAATGTTCCATACAAGTGAATGCGAACCTCCACAGGAGAAATTAGTCTTTGTCGATCTTCTTGAAGATCAAAATAGGATCAAAATGACTATATTACTTGAAAGTGGTTCCACTGGTTACATAGATTATAGAATATTTATTTTGGAACAAAGGGAGTACGTAATGGTATATTTCTACCAACAGAACAAAAGGGTACTTGAGCTTCCACTGGTTACATATATGTGTTTTTCTTTCTGTTTTGCGAGAAATATTCATTTTGTTCATGATGGTCATACCTTGCACACTGCCATATTCACCTAGTATTACCCTTGAGATGCAATCCAAACATTAGTGATCTACACAAAATGATCTAACCACACAATAATTTTCCATCTACTTAATCATCTCACCTCTTCTTGCAACAAAACACATTGGTTTTTTTTGGGTCATGGGTCCCGACCAGAAGCATCAATTAAATAGGTGTGTGGTATCTGTTGAAAACATGAGCAATTTACCACATGATTTAATCCATATAAACAATAGATAAAACATGACTAGGATAATAGAAATTAAAGTAGCCATGTAATCTAACAGAGGATGAACAAAGTGTATCTAAACTGACTGTTAGAACAAGAAACTCTAGCATGATGTTGAATAGATGGATTAGATACATGTACAGTCAGCAGAAGAGGAACCGTTCGTGTTGACGTTGGAGTTGACTTTAGCCATGTCGTCGAAGAGCCGCTCGATCTCGGGGGAGTAGTGATCGTCGTCTTTGATGAAGAAGTCGGTAGTCGTGGGCAGTGCTCCCCAAAACTCGTATCGCCTTCTACTATACATGGTTCTAGAGGGCTACTATCTAGTCCTCGCTGCACGCCGGACGACGGGATGGGAAGACCTTTGTGAGAGCACAGTGTTGGTATTCTTCTCTCTTTGTATTGTTCGTACGTGCTGCATGGTGAAGGCGAGTTTCTTGATGCATATGATCCTTGTGGGACATGTGTTGAATAAATTAATAAAGAAGACCGCATGCATCGGTTTAGGGAGAGGCTCTGGCATAGTCGCCTTTTCGAAAATATAAGTGCTAACTCGAAGAAGAGCAAAGAACATCCTGGCATTTTCGTTAGATCAAGAACATCTAATCGTCGTTTCCATAGAAGAAGAATAGGGAGTAACCAGAATGGCAGAATGCCACAGTGCGTTGCACAGAACAGAACCCAGCCAGAGGCGATCCAACACGGCTGGCTATACCCCTCGCCTCCCGTGTCGGGGGACTCCAATAATTCTATGACGAGGGCCCCAATCCACGCTGCCCTGATTAGCTCGGTTGGGTTCGCGTCGTCGTGTTGCGGTCATCCGCGGCGACAGCGCCGCCGGGCCGCCGCAGCGGCGATCGGACGCTTCCTCATCAGCGCCTCGGTCCTTGCACTGTACTCCTACCTCCCGCGCCGTACCCGATCGCGGATATGCTTCGCACCGGCATATCCGTGTGGCATACTGGCATCTCCGCGTGCGGCTGCAGCGTCAGCGTGCGAGC
The DNA here is from genome assembly GCA_910589775.1 of Avena eriantha. NCBI lineage: Eukaryota > Viridiplantae > Streptophyta > Magnoliopsida > Poales > Poaceae > Avena > Avena eriantha. Next base: position 247,666,845 of record OU342746.1, read on the forward strand.
ATCACCGACTAGGGCTGATGCGGATCTCGACTGGTCCAGCGTACTGTTTCTGTGTACCAGCATAATAATATTTAGAGTAACCAGACTGAAGAACGTCCCTGGAAAAGGTCTAAGCGTACGTATAGGATATGCTGTCATGAGTAAGAGTAACCGGATGGATAGAGAATACTAATGTGCGAGCCTGATTTGCAGCCGTGCAGGTCGATCTCGCTCACTGATCCCCGCAGATCGGCCAATTAATTTCTTATTCTACACATCGCTCTCGTGAAAACTGCGCCCCCCTCTCTCTCTGTTCCCAGCGATGAAGACCTTTGATTAGCCACAAATATATTGTCATGTAGGTATCGTCGCCAGCCGTGTCTAGGCGATGCTTGACGTTAGTTAACATTATCTTCCCTTCTCCGTATATACATACGATCTGCGATGCGAATGAAAGTGTAACGTGACGAGTAGATCAGTGGCATAATATTTTCTTACGCCTGGGAGATATTTCGAGGACTGCTAACAACCCCGGCCGTACGTGGTTCGGGCTATGAGCTTTGCGATGGGCGAGTTGGTAGCCCGTAGCTAGCCGCACCGCACACAGAAACAACGAATTATTCCCGAGACTAAACAATTTTGGCCAATGACACGACTGTTACATGCTCAGCCAGTGTGCCATGCCATGTATAGATTATTAAGATAAGCGAGTGAACAGAAGATCTGAAGATATGCAACGCTCACTGCATCTGCATCACTGCACGCATGGCAATATTAGGAACATATTATTCCTTTTATTAGTACATCGTTCCTTCTGCAAGCATCTGCATCACGAGACTGCCATCGTGCTGATTCCTAAGATTGAGAGTCCGGAGATGGTCACCCAATTTCGGCCTATAAGCCTTTGTATTGTGATTTACAGGGTGATTTCTAAAGTACTTTCAAGGAGATTGAAGGTGTTGTTGCCCGAGGTAATCTTGAATACACAGAGTGTCTTTGTACCAGGGCGTTTAATAACTTATAACGTCTTGGTCACGTACGAGAGCTTCCATACAATTAAAAATAAAAGACAGGGAAATAGAGGTATTTGTGCGGTGAAACTAGACATGCACAAGGCGTATAATCGGGTGGAGTGGAGCTTCCTCCGTGATATGATGGTGACGTTGGGGTTTCACCAGGTATGGGTCAACCTCGTCATGGCATGTGTTACTTCAGTCAAGTACAAAGTTCGGTTCAATTCTGATGAGACTGAAGTTTTTACTCCTACAAGAGGTATTAGAAAGGTGGTCCACTGTCACCGTATATGTTTCTAATTTGTGTAGAGGATTTGTCAAGCCTTCTAGCATATGAGGAGATGACTGGTGGTATTCAAGGGGTTAAAGTGTGCCGAGGTGCACCGTCAGTGTCACACCTTCTTTTTGCTGACGATTCTTTGATCTTGATGTCGGCTGATATGTCAAACGCCACGGCTCTCCATAATGCGCTAGATATGTATTGTGCAAGCTCCGGCCAACTTGTGAGTGATGCAAAATCAAGTATCTTCTTTAGTCTGAACACCAATGTTCTGGTTCGGCAGGAATTGTGTGTCCACCTAAACATATTGGTGGAAGCATTGTCAGATAAATATCTTGGATTGCCGACGCTTGTTGGTGTTGCTAGACCTGACTGTTTTCAGCATCTTGTTGAAAGGGTTCTTCAACGCATTAGTGGATGGAATGAAAAACTATTTCTATGGGAGGCAAGGAGATACTCCTGAAGTCAACTGCGCAGGCTATACCGGTATATGCTATGTCGGTGTTTAATATCCCAAAGGAAATTTACAAGGCTATATGCAATGCCATTGCTAGGTTCTGGTGGGGTGGATCAGAAACTCAATGTAAAATGCACCGGATGGCATGGTGGAAGATGAGTATACCGAAGAATCAAGGTGGGATGGGGTTCCGGGATCTCCACTGCTTGCTAAATATTACCCGGATGGGGATTTGCTTAATGCAAGGTTGAAAAAAGGCCCATCGTTTACATGGCAAAGTATCATGTCAGGGTTGAAAACATTTAAAAGGGGTTGCATTTGGCGACCCAGTAATGGAGAAACTATAAATATCTGGACAGATTTTTGGATTCCAGATAAACCATGGTGGTCTCACCTAGACGGAACTGTGTTCTAACCAGAGTAAATGAGCTGATTGACTCTATTACTGGTAACTAGGATAAGAGCCTAATTCGCGAGAATTTCTGGCCAGTGGACGTGTACCGTATTATGCTGATTCCTCTACCAAGTTTTGGGCAATCTGATTTCATTGCATGGCATATCAATAAGTCAGGTTGTTTTTTCAGTAACGTTTGCATACCACCTTGATGGCGTGTGGAATATCGGAGAAGGGCGCAGAGGACAGACTCGTCAGATAGATCATCTCCGCCTGAAGTTTGGAAGAAAATTTGGAAGGCGAAGGTATCTCGTAAAGTTCAGATTTTTACTTGGCGAGCTTTGCATGGGATTGTCCCTTGTTTTTGCACTTTGGCAAATAGGCACATTGGTTCTGCTGTAAACTATCATGTGTGCACGGTCAATGCGGAAGATTTACATCATATGCTCTTCTTATGTCATAGAGCGTTGGAGATTTGGGAGGGGTTGGGGCTGATTGACTTCATCAGATCGGCTACTCGTATGGATTGTTCGGGGTCTATGGTCATGGAGGAACTCCTTTGCTCGCCTAAGCCTAGTGGTGTGACATGCAATGTTGAGTACTTCTCAGAATTGGTTATGATCACATGTTGGTACATGTGGTGGGCAAGGAGGCAGATCACAAACAAGCAACCTGCGCCAACACTGGGGAGAACTGTTGGTAATATCCTATGTATGTTGGCCAACAGTGTCCAGGTGAGGGGAGCTGGTAATGTTATTCGACGGTGTGGATGGACAAGGCCGGCGTCTGGTGTGTACAAACTGAATGTGGATGTTGCGTTCAGTCCAGATTCTGGTTGTGGAGCTACTGGGGCGATTATTCAGGATGCTTCAGGGAATTTTATTGCAGCCACTTGTGATTACACTGATACTGCAATCGATGCTGCAATGATGGAGGCATCGGCATTGTTTCTGGGCCTGAAGCTTGCAGAACAGTTTGGTGCCCAGTCTCTGGTGGTGTAAGCCGATTCAATTGAAGTGGTCCAGGTTGTCCTTAATACGTCGGAGTATAGAGGTACAAGTGCGGTGGTTATTGATGATTGCCGACATCTACTAATGATGATTGGCATGGCAACGATACAACATTGTCCGCGAGAAGCTAATGTTGTCTCACATGAGCTTGCTCGTCATGGTTCTATCTTCAGTAGTAGGGAGTTTTGGTTTACTAATCCTCCTGATTTTCTTAAAAATATAATTGTAGAAGACCGTGTTATGATTCAGTAATAAAGTTGCCTTAACCTAAAAAAACTAAGCGTGGTGGAATTAACACCATATAACTGCTCTTGTTTCAAAAAACAAAACAAAAAACACCATAACTCCAAACTATGCTGACTCTACCTTATGAATCGCTATGAAAAACCATCTGGACAAACTATGTTTTCTACCGTATATTCATAAGTTCGAAATAAATCGTTCTATAACTCCAAACTACTCTTATCCTTGGACACACGGCCCCTCTCACCCCTCTCCTCTCGCCCTCCCTTCATTGAGAGTCCCCCTACCCTCCCCAGCGGCGCTGCCGACCGGAGATGGCGAAGGAGGGGAGTTGTAGTAGGTGGTAGATGTATGCTTAGGTCTTTGGGTGTCATGCCTATAGATTGGAGTAGGGCACCGGTTTTTCTAGGCCAGATCTGGTGCATCCTGTGTCGGTGGCTTCTTTGCGTTGTGCTCCGGTGGACGGAGGTGACGTCGAGTATCACCTCCCTAGGGATCACCACAAATAAGACCGAGGTTCGTGGATGTCCTTCGCTCGGGTGTGCTTCTTCTTTCTTTGGCCGGCCGTGGCGGCGAGGAGAGGAGGAAGAGAAGTGGAGCCACTACTGGAGCTAGAAGATGGTGGGGGGTCATTCCGCGTCCTATCGCTATGGCGCGGTGCCATGCGTTTGTTGCAACTATACTCCACCGAGCTTCCAAGGTGGGAGGCGATGGAGTTGACATTCGTGCAAGCCCCCTTCTTTAATAAGCGCCGCCATCTGCTTCACGGTTGTTAGCTTTGCGACAAGTAAATAACGAAGAACGAAAATAAAATTGCAGCAAGGGGGACACAGATTTAACGTGGAAAACCCTCTCCAACAAAGAGAGGGGAAAAACCACGGGCGCCAGCCAGCGAAACTTCACTATAACAGAGAGTGCTTACACAACGCCGGGGATTTCACAGATCCAACTTATCCCAACCGGCGGCTTACAAGAAGTATATATAGCGGTGGCAACCTAGGTCATCAACGATCCGTACCGCGGGGGGCTTACAAGAAGTATATCGGTCCAAGCCTCCGGCGACAGGCCTCGCTCCGCTCCGTCAGAAGTTGGCCTTTACTTTGTAGAATTTGGATCAACATATAACAACGGTTTCCTCGCTACTCCGCTTCTCCTCTTGGCTAGCCTTGGCAACCAGGGAGAGGGTGGTGGAAGTTTTGTGGCTGCAGGTGTAGGAGGATAGCAATGGAGGTCAGTGGAGACCGCGACCTCGGTAGCAGTACCTAAGAAGCGCTATTCTTTAGACGTAGCTATCTCCGGCCGTGAGGATGGCCTTGCTGCGCTCGAGCTCCTTCTTCCTCCTTTGCCAGAGGATCTCCCTCGATATCGGCGAGGCGGCGAGCGTCTCGGCTTCCCTAAGTGGTCTCGTCCCGGTGGAGGCAAGGACTGCCGCGCCTGGAGGTCACACATCATCGGCAGTAAACCTAGACTCGGTCGCGTTTCTGCACGTCTTAGTGGGGTGCCAATTGTAAAAGTTGTGGACCTTGCTCTAATTTCTTGTTTCCTTGGGGTCATTCCTGTAATTGTACACCGACCACAAATATAATGCAGTCTATGGGTCATTCGGGACCTCTCCCGTTCAAAAAACAATCCACTCTCGTGATAAGAAGGGTCATTCGGGACCTCATAACTCGTAATCTGACTTTTCACATGATTGTTAGAGGGGACTGTATACATCTTATAAGAGTGGCGGTGGATACCCTATCATGCCAGTCTTCGCGGGGAAGGGGGGGCGCGGGGGTGGGGGGGTGCTGATATCTCAAATTTTTCACGAGTAAACGGCTGGGTATGTTTAACACCTTATAATTTCAGGAGTAAAAGGTGTCCGTTTCTAGCTGAATCTCTATATTTAACTTCTTAATTTTTTGCCTAATTGTTTTAGCATTTGGCCCATACATTTCATACAATTGCATGGTATTTCATCAATTGTGCGAACGATTCAAATTAAATATACACCAAAAATAAATCTTAGACATAGATATAGTTGATCCAACCAGAACAATTCAAACTAAAATGTACAATGAGTTTATCTAAAAGACACCACATCGATCAAGTTCATCCAAAAAGGAACCACATCGATCAAGTTTGATAAAAAACACCACAATGGACAAAACCAACAACAAGATCATCACTTGGTGGCCATGGTCCTCGGTGCAAAAAAAAGGAAAAGGGATGTGTTGTACGATAGGGCGTAGGGGTGGCTGCAGACGCGGTACAAGTTGTCGGATTAAGCCGCCGCTCCTCTTCTTCTCGTTTGCCTCCTCCTTGGCGAGCGCCTTCTTCTTCGCCGTCGACTTCCTCTCCCGCATGGCAATGGCCGGAACAAGTGGAGGGCAAGCTGCCATCCCCGTGATAGTTGTGGCCTAGCCAAAGCCCTTGCCGGTGGCCCGCACCAAGTTGGTTGTCCCCAACCTCTTTCTTGCTGCGGGAGGGGCTACAATGGTCGATTTCGGCAGCGTCGAGCTGGCTGGGGTAGCAGGCGGGGTTGCGGTAGTTCCATTCCGGCCGGAGTCATCGCTATCGGTGTCGACGAGAAGGCGGAATGCAGTTATGGTAGGGAGGGCGGGAAGTGGAGGGGGTTGGGCAGGAATGTCCGAAATTGTTCTTTGTGGAGACCACGGTTAAGTATATTTAGAAGAGTTTACCTCCTTTTTAGAGCCGACTTTTATAACATTTATTTACTCCTCTAGCTGTTTAGGAGATCGGGCTCGGTTCTGTTTTCTTAAAAATATACTCGTCTAAAGCTTTTTAAGGGATCAGCTAGAGATGTCTATGTTGTCTGCTTATGGTAGGACGAGCATAGAATTTTTTTCTTCTGTTTTTTTCGCTTGGAAGTACTGGGGCATGCTTACGGCACGGTGGGTGTTGTATGGAAGCAGAGTCGTTGCTTCCGCTGACGAATCATCGTGTGGGCTCGGGAGAAACAAAGTTCACGTTTAGAAATAACAAAATGTGGCCAATGGACGTGAGTAGTAGGGTCGGTGATGTCAAGCTCTGTCTCAAGCCTCCTCCGGATAACAACGCCAACACTCTCTGATCGAGCTCTTTCGCTGCTCCTTCGGATTAGCTCGATCGCCTCGTCCTCGTCCGGTGCATCACCCTTCACCACCAAATGCCGGTGGAGTGATAAGGGTCATCCTTAAAACAATTCGAGTGAGCACGGCAATGATGAGCTCAGGTATATGTAGATTGTAGCGCACACATGTTCTAATGATGCCTACCCGGTAATACTTTCGCGATATTTAAGTCTGATTTTTCCGATGTGCCAAACCGTGATGGAAGTAGGGTTCAATTAATTGATTAATTAATAATTTTGTAGTACCCTGAAAGTAACATGAACCGACCGACGGTTAGCAAAACTAGCATCATGCAAGATAAGTTCCAGGTACTACGATACTATGCAAGATAAGAGCACTTTCAGCCCTTTTACTGGTCGGAAAGCTTAAATTACACGACGCCTTGTGAAAGTTGGGAGAACCGCCGACAACCAGAATCCCGTGGCAAGCCATATCCTGCTGTGCTCATCGTTGCAGCCTGGGCAAGGTCTAGATGAACTTGTATTGTTCATCGTTTACCCATATAAACCTTAGCTTGAATCCTCATTCCCCGGTTAATATGTCAATGGAATACAACAGCTCAGCCCGGACAGCTGTCTGATCTTGCCAGTCTGTGTGACCGGGCTGGCTGCAAAAGAACATCTAGGAAAAAGAACACTTTTGCTAAGTTATGCTTCGTAAACTTTGACTTTTTACCCTTGTGGAAAAATGAGCAAGCCATTTTATTGATAAAGGTAACACGAATAACAAAGACCTATGGCAACATCAAAAGTCGTCTCAAAATATTTCTGAGTCATTGTCGGTCCTTGGTACGTCCGGCAAAATTTTACGTAAATGAAACCTAAGAAACTTTAGTGGTCTCAAAGGTCCAAATAGTCGTTCATTTAGTACGTATAGCTATCTTTCTAGAGATAAGGGAAAGATATAAAAAATTACCAAAGCACAACTTTTGGATAGTATGGTTTTCTTAACCCTTGTTTAGATGGAGTAGATATTGAAGCTTGGAGTTCGCAATGGGCTAAAGCACAACTTTCGAATAATCTGCTTTTCTTATCCCTGTTTACATGTTATTTCTTTTGTGGTACCCTCAAATAAATAATAGCCATCTATTTTAGTGCATCTAAAGGCCCTTAACAATTTATACTGGTGTCAAAAAAGAGACTAGTATAATTTATACTAGTCAAGAAATCTGTATCATAAGTTTAGACAGGCCGTAGTTGGGCCTGGCCCAGAAGTTCGTCCGTCCAAAAACAGGATACATAATCTGTTGAACTTTAGAAAATCAATCAAAACTCTCCCCGTGCCCACATTTTCGCGGTTTTGCAAATGGAACAAACCGGTTTCGGTGCTACATTGGATTAGGAGAGATTAAAAAAAATCACTTCACCGCATGTTGCATCACCGCTTCTCCTGGCGATGGTGGCCATGCTTCGCAGCTCCCTGCACCCTCAAGATCCGACGCTCGCTGCACCCTCAAGCTCCAACCGGGTGGCATTTCCTCGTGCTCCTCCAGCGACTCGACCATGGAGTCGCCCGTGCTCCTCCCGCTTCCTGAACCATGCTCACCACCGACGCACGTGCATCAGCAGATTGGCGGCATGGATGTCCAGCACTGTGGCATAGGCCTTGCACATGACGGCGGCGGGAACGTGGTTGCAGAGCCTGACGATTGGAGGTGGACCTCGAGCACGGGAGCACCAGGGCGGGCCAGCGTGGGGTGGAATTGATCGAGGAGTGAAGGAGCGGCGGATGCAGGTGGATGCCGAGTATGCGGGACGCTGGGAAGGAGCAGGAGCGCCGAGTAGCGAAGGGGAGGCTGGGAACACGTCGGCCGAATCACCGATTGCCGTGGCGGCCACGAGGCGAGGGCCCGAGAGCGGCGGCGCACGACCACCGTTTCCGCGCTCAGGTAACCCGCACTAGAAGCGACGGCCCGCCGCAGCAGCAGCGTTGCTCGAGGGCTGGAGCGGCAGCAAGAGGCGGCGCGCGGGGTCAGCCATTGCACGGGGCAATTGGGGAGAGGAGGAGGATGTAGACGATGCGTTTTCTTTTCCGTTCGTTCACCTAGTCAACGCGGGTTTTTTTTCTCAAAGAATTACTAGACTTGTTGGGCTAAATCTTTTTTAGCCATTAGATCAAATTATACTAGTCATATTTGATGAGTAGTAAAAGGTACGGTAAAAGTTGGCTTACATGTGGATACAGAAAGCTTGACGCCTTGTTTACCTCTAGGGTATTTGCCACCCCTGGTGGTTTGGAGATAGGGGGGTTGGTGAATCCCTCTCTTTCACCCAATCCCCACATTTCTCCCTCTTTTCCCTACATTCCCCAATCTCCTCTGATTACTTTTATTTTTGGGGATGGGAGGGGATTGTGATGTATTGAGCTTGATAATAAAAACTGAAATTTTACCTCTACATGGATATAGTCATTGAAATAATAATCCAAGCTTTGCACTGATTTTTTTTTGAAACTTCTTTGCACTGAATATATGAATTATATTGAATCTTTGCACTAACTAAGTTTGCATGGGGCTTAAAAATCTACTTCCACGGAGTTTAAATACCCTACGAGCAGGACATCAAGTTATACATTTCCAAAAAAAGTTATTACAATCCGGTCATAGGCACATTTGTAACCTCAAAATCTTGATCAAACACTGAAACATTTCATTACCTTGACATCGAGACAAGAGCAGCCCTAAACATTCCTTGCCTCGCCTTTATCTTGCAAAGCTTCCTCCTGAAAAAGAAACAACATCAAAATAGAAAGAAGGCTGCTCTTATTTTGTACTAGTTGTGCCGCCGCGCCCTTCGCTATCGCTGTGAGATGTTTATGTTGTTGTAAGTGTTGGGGTAAGCTGGGACTCAAAGTAATGAAGATCATAGAGAGGACATTGTTCCTAGATATCGAGTAATTCACTATTCCTAGATAGTACAAATAACGTGATAATGATTCAGAATTGCACTGCCTGTCTGAACCAACTCATCCCTAGTAGAAAATACGACAATGGTTGGTCGGCAGTATGCATGGACATGCATGAAAACACTACTGTCAAAAGAACAATGAAACCAAGTGAAAAAATGTAGCATCCCAATTGTCTAACAATTGCAATGCTACTAACCTAGTCGACATATATGCTACTTCATACATATAATTGTTGCATCATAATTATATCATGCTCATGTCATCATGCCACCTTGCATTTGAGCATCATATAAAACCTCTTTTCTTTTGGATCTTGTCTCATGTGCATTTATTAATTGTATTTGCCACTTGATATATTGTATTTGGTTTTTGATAAATGCTTGATGCCCAAGTTGAGTTGGGGCATATCTTTTATTAACTCCACCACCTTTCTTTGCCACCACCCCATAAATTCCACCATCCAACTATACGTGGGCTTTGCATTTTATTTGGGTTTACATCTAGCTCATAGATAAATGGGATGGGTCCCTTCTTTTGTTCTACATGCTCCCCTCCTTATTTTCACAAGGTGGTATGTGGAGGCATACATGGTCACCTTTGAATGCCATGTAGAGTAGAAATATCATTCTTTCTACCTTATATGTCTCTCTCTAAAGCTATGGCTATGCTTGAATTCATGGTGGCTATATTCACATTAGTGGCACATACACACTACCATGGCCACCTTGAAAATTGATGCATGACCATTCTTTGATGTTGCTACATGAGGTGAAGAAGCTTCCATGAATGTTTGTGGAGCCTTTTGGAATAAAGGGAAGCTTGTTTAAATTGTATGGTTTTGAGCATTTATCACAATGCATGGGCCATGCACACATGTTTCCTCTCATGTCTTTTCTCTCTTATTTGACCTCTTTTGTTTTGTTTGAACTTAACTCAAACCCACCTTACAAACCTACACTTATCTCTTGTGCATGTATGTGGGCCTCCTTATCCACATGCCTTAATGCCTAGCTATCTCCTCTCTCTATCTACACCTAACTCAAACCCTAAACCCTAGCCATTCTCCTTCCTAGCTTCGGCTAAGACCGAACTCTCCCCTCTCTATCCTAATCGCCACCACTACCAGGCCGAGCCTCCCTGTACCACCACCCTGGCTCTACCCAAAACCCTCCCTAACCTAACCTGGCCCGAGCCACCCCTTCCCATGCTCGACACCAGCCCTAGCTACCCTAGCTGAGCCCTTCCCTCTCCGTTCTTCTCTTCCTCGCTGCCAAGCGTACCCCACCGCCCCACACCTGCTCCTCCCCTCTGGTTCCAGCTGCTGCTCGTACCCTGGCCCAACCTAGCCGAGCCAGCATGTGAGAGGAGGGAGAAGGGAAAAAGGTGACCACCACCTTTTACACCCGAGCCCCATGTGCACCACACCCTCGGCCTTATCTACCCCCTCCTCTCTGCCTGGCGTCGCCCCATATCCGCCCAGGGCCTTGCCCTTCTACTCCTCCTTCCAAACCTGCCGATACCCCCCTCTCTCTTCCATCTTCGTTCGGCCACCGTCGGCATCGGCTCGCCATAGTAGCTAGGAGGCGGCGGGCGTGGTGTTGAGGTGTCGAGGAAGACCGAGGAGACCCCCTGCACCACCCCTGTACACGGAGTCGAGGAGGAGACGGCCAGATCCGCTGCACACCGACGTGTCCGACGAGGAAACCCTAGCCTCGGATCGTCAGCTCCGCCGCCGTTCCTCTGCGTTCCGGCACAATCCGACCCCGCCAACACACTCCCGGTGAGCAGCCGCATCTCCCGGACACCCTCCCACCGCGTGTAGCTTCCTGGACGCGCTGTTCTTTTTGTCGAACGCCCTCTGCGCACTGTGCTCGTGGTTGCTTCTCCGCCGTCGCGCCAAGGTAGGGTCTTCTGGCCACGCAGCCGTTACCCAGCATCAAACCAAGCCCACCCCAGCGGTAGCCACCACCGCGCGCGCGCTCCAGATCGCGAGATCGAATCCCCGCTGCGCTCTGTCCGCGCCTCAGTTTCGTCAGACAAAAACGAGAAGAAAAACAGTGCGTGGTGGCATTTTCTCAAAAAACCCCTGCCTTTTTGCGTGCGCAACCCGCGGTCCAGCCCGGGCCCGCCTGTTTGCCTCTGTGGCCGTTTTGCAAAAAGGTACCCCAGCTTTTTGATTCATCAACCCACGCTCCAGCCTGGACCCACATGTCATCCGCGGTGGCGTTTTTACGAAAAGACACCGCAGGTTCCACAGCCTCAACCCGCAGCCCCCGTCCGCGCCGCGTGGCAGCTGCACTCTCAACCACTGGCTTGTGGGGCCGTTTGAGGGATGGGCCCCCTTGTCAGCTGTTGTGGCTGTCTGAACGCGCGGTGAGAAAAGTCTGCCGCGTGCAATTTTCGCCAGCTCAGCGCGACCCCACCTATCTGTGACTCGGGCTAGATCCCTCTGAGTACAAAAAGTGTTTGTCCTTTTTCTGTTTAATAAAAATGATTCCAGAAATTTGTTAATATGTATTAAATCCAGAAAATAATATCTTTTAGTTAGTAATTCCAAATAATACAAATAATATATGTTTTTGAATCAGAAAAATATGAGGATTTCAAATCTGCCATCCAATTTAATGTTTGACTAATTTAAATTTTCGAAATTGTTTAATTGCAATAAAAATGCATTTTCTTAAATAATTAATAACTTTAATTTTATAACTCCAAATTTGACAAATAATATGTCTAAATCGATCAGCGCGACGAGCCCGTTCTGTTTATGCATTCCATGTTATAAATTGCAGCATGCATCATCTAAATATTAAGTGGACAGCAAGTTATATGGGAGCAAAACATGACTAAAAACTTAATAAAATGAGTTATTCTTGTCCCCACACCTCACCCTTGCCATGCTACACTATTATCATGTAATTGTGCATCATTCATTATGGCATGTTTGTTTGCTTGTCGGATTTTATTCATATGCTTGTGCACTTTATTTATGTTGGCCCTTGTTTGTTTGGTTCTTATTTCGAATAGACGCCGAGCAGGGGAATTATCAGGAATCCCAGGAGTACTACCCAGATCTACCTCTCGCTTCAACTGAGCTGCCAGGCAAACACTACCACATGCTTGCATACATATAGTACCTATTGCTTCTATCTTATTCTTGCATCATTGAGTCGCGGATGCATTAAATTGAATCCCAAGTACTGCATAGCCTTTACTTTTAAACCCCACCGAAGCTTGTTCCTCCATCCTATGAGCCATTACTACAGGAGTTGTTTGAGCCATGCGAGTCATAGAACAGCATGTGTAGGGTATGTGAGAGTCTGATGGATAACGAGGTACCTAAACAACTTAACCTGAGTAGTATGGGATAACTAATGAAAGAGGCACCTGTGGGCAATATCTGTTATTTGGTTTTTCATGCTCACCTGTGTCCCGTAGGACCCCGAGTACTTGATACCTGTTTCTTGACTATTCGCACTATCCATATACGGGAGACTCTATGAATCCCCCTTTGCTTGAGCTTGATTTGTATTTTATTTCTTGGGGCCACAAAGTAGTTTGGGGTTTTTTTGCTATCATGTACTTATACCATGTTACTGTTTTATTAAGATTGTGTGTGGAGCACCTGTACTGTTTTGGATGCGTAGTGTTTTCGCGGTATCGACAAGCCCAGTCACATTTTCGGGTTCACGGTCGTTTACAGCCATTGACGCAAACCTTGGGTCCGTCTCGGAGTCGGCCAACTTCGTTGCGGGTAGCTTAATGGGGTGGCCCCCTGAAATATTTTATGAATCCTGTGATCGCTTTATTGTGAATGCCTCGTTGGGTTTTGAGTTGGTTTTTCCGAGGTTGATCGAGTGTGTGTTGCTATTTGTGCACCCCTGCAGGGTAAATCTTTCTGAAAGCCATGTCCGCGGTTATGGACGACTTGGAGCACAGTTTCTCAATCATAGACAAGTATAAATAAAGTACCGTCTTTAATTTGACTAAATATCTGATTAGTAATTAGTGCAATATTCATGGAATGATTGATAAAATTACCAACGGATGGGTTTTTCGTCCGCTTTCTCGTTGGTAAGCGAGAAGGAGGATGGATCTGTTACTTTATACTGTTATAACTGTTGTTTCTAATTAACGGACATCCGTCTATCATTGGTTAGGCGGATGGTTAGCGAGTATCTATAGACTTGTTAGTTATTATCTTTTGCTGCAATTGCGTCACCCCAGGTATATGTCCCCTTTAGAGGCATAAAGACTTGCTGAGTATCCCTAGGGTCTCACACGATAAATTGTTTGATTCAGATGAACAGGTGTATTCACAAGATGGATACTGGGTGGAGGAGACAAAGGATGTTGGCAACGATCACTCGGTGTAGAGATTCCAGGGATGGGGATCCGTGAGATCTGTGGGCGGGATGTGCTTATTTATGTGGCATTTTATGCCGATTTGCTTCTTGTCCGTACTCGGATCTTGTTTCTCGCTTCCGTTTGATACTTTGTTGATTGATGTGTGAGGAGCTATCCTACACTATTATCTCCATCTAGGATATTTGGATCTTGCCGTATGGCGTTGCAATATTTCTATTTCTTTTAGATGATATGGCTCTGAGAACTGTTGTAAGGTAGCTTGCATACATACTCACTTGTGTATGTATTTGATCTCTTCGCCTGTTGCCTACGATGCTCGCTCTTGTTCCGATGTTCTTGGAAGTGGTTAGGGCGGGGTCTACACGTGGGTGGCCCCTGGGCCCCCGCTGTACTACTTTAACCACTTTTGGTTCATCCATGCTTGAACTTAGAGCGTAGGGTCCGAGGTTGTTACAAAAAAGAAGGCAATTGACTTTAAGAATCAGATAGAAAAAATTGTAGGGTAGAACTAAAAGCATGACTCAAGTGTGATCTATACTTTTTATCCAACAAATAGAATGGAAATTGATTAAGTACAACAAACAATATCCTCAAGTAAAAGGATGATATATCACATAAAAATACCTCAAAGTGTGATCGATAAAATGGTAATCATAGATCAAAGGATGCAAAGTAAACAATTTCACAATTCTTCTAGGGTATAGGCACATTTGTAACTTCAATCCCCACATTTCACCCAATCCCTACATTTCTCCCTCTTTTCCCTACATTCCCCAATCCCCTCTAATTACTTTTATTTTTTTGGAGATGGGAGGGGATTGTGATGTATTGAGCTTGATAATAAAAACTGAAATTTTACCTCTACATGGATATAGTCATTGAAATAAAAATCCAAGCTTTGCACTGATTTTTTTTAAACTTCTTTGCACTGAATATATGAATTATATTCAATCTTTGCACTAACTAACTTTGCATGGGGCTTAAAAATCTACTTCCACGGAGTTTAAATACCCTACGAGCAAGACTTCAAGTTATACATTTCCAAAAAAGTTATTACAATCTGGTCATAGGCACATTTGTAACTTCAAAATCTTGATCAAACACTGAAACATTTCATTGCCTTGACATCGAGACAAGAGCAGCCCTAAACATTCCTTGCCTCGCCATCAGAATTTATCTTGCAAAGCTTCCTCCTGAAAAAGAAAAGGAAAGTGAAACCTTCATCCTAAGATACAGTGCATTGAAAGAAACAACATCAAAATAGAAAGAAGGTTGCTCTTATTTTGTACTAGTTATGCCGCCGCGCCCTTCGCTGTCGCTGTGAGATGTTTATGTTGTTGTAAGTGTTGGGGTAAGCTGGGACTCAAAGTAATGAAGATCATAGAGAGGACATTGTTCCTAGATATCGAGTAATTCACTATTCCTAGATAGTACAAATAACGTGATCATGATTTGGAATTGCATTGCCTGTCTGAACCAACTCATCCCTAGTAGAAAATACGACAATGGTTGGTTGGCAGTATGCCTGGACATGCCTGAAAACACTATTGTCAAAAGAACAATGAAACCAAGTGAAAAAAGAAGGCAATTGCCTTTAAGAATCAGATATAAAAAATTGTAGGGCAGAACTAAAAGCATGACTCAAGTGTGATCTATACTTTTTATTCAACAAATAGAATGGAAATTGATTAAGTACAACAAACAATATCCTCAAGTAAAAGGATGATATATCACATAAAAATACCTCAAAGTGTGATCGATAAAATGGTAATCATAGATCAAAGGATGCAAAGTAAACAATTTCACAATTCTTCTAGATTTGAAATTTAAGCAGTTATGAAGAACAGAGTTACACTTGAAAGGATCGACGCAAGCATATTAATTTACTTACTATCTCAATTCAGCTAGATATTAGATAATCACAGCAATTGTTATGCCATCCGACAACACGATAGGTCAGAATTGAAGAAGTGAGTTATAAGTCTGAAAGACAAACACAAACATATGAGCCTACCGAACAATTCATGCCAACTGATTTACATGGAGGAATCACAAAAACTATAGATGCAAAAATAGTTATTTTCATCTCCCCAATATAGATGCAAAAATAGATAATTTCTTCTCCTTCTGTGCTAAGTTGAGATTGAAAAGGCGAGAACAAAGGGAAGAGTCTTTCGAGGATTACCACTATTGTGCCCGGCGTTCGCCTGCGTTAGAGCACAACAACATGCGTTGCACGCTGCTAGTATTTGACATAAGAAAAAAGTCAAAAAAAAGGAAAAGCCACACATTAGAGAGGAAAAGCCAGATGCGGCGTATACACCTGACCTTCTGCGGAGGCAAACGGTGGTCGAAGCTCCTACTACCAGCGACGCGAACTCCCAAGACATGGATGCATAAGGTCGTGGCGTCAGTGCTGCTTCACTAACTCCTCCCGGTGACGGTGACACCCCTCGTCCTAGATCCCTCCGACGCGAAGACTGGGCAGGACAGACGGGGCAGTCAAGCAGATCAAGTAACGTGAAGACTGAAGAATTAGTTATATATGAACCTCTGTTACATAGTGAGCCTAACAACGGTATGTAAAGCGTAATGCCGGCTATGCACATTTACAGCAAACCGTTAGCAGTAGTGTCTGACAAAATTCAGGAGAACAAAAAAGTTTCACGACTAGCAGTAGCATAACAACATGAGCAAGACTATCAATTTTCAAGAAAGTTTAATGATATAATAACCAATTCCTTTATTCAATTAACTAGGAAAAAGCATTCCACAATAGTAAATCGTGAAGTTAGAAACATAATAGGCGGTATGAGTCACACGGATAATCTATTGTACGATTTACTCCAGTCTAACCTAATTAAATTAAACAATATAACTTTGATAGCTAGTTTCCCTACAATTAGGGTCATCTTCCCAGCTGATAGATAGTATCTCCATGCATCTCGCCCTTTCTTTTGCCTCTTGGCGCTCCAACCTCACGTGCTATGTGATTTCAAGGAAAATCAAACCAGTTTCCAGCTGTTAAGTACAACTTTACGTGCTATTTTTTGATGTCTACTAAATGCAGCAGGACCAATTACTCTTATTAATCGATCGATTAAAGCTAGCACACCAACCGCTGCAAACAAGCAGTGTTGCAGTAGACACTAGCATATAATAAGCTATAGGCCAATTGCAAACGAAATTTGTTGGAGATATGCCCAAGAGGCAATAATAAAAGTGATTATTATTATATCTTTGTGTTTATGATGAATGTTTACATCCCATGCTATAATTGTATTATTAGGAAACACTAATACATGTGTGTTTTGTAAACATATAAGAGTCCCTAGTAAGCCTCTTGTTAAACTAGCTTGTTGATTAATTGATGATCATGGTTTCCTGATCATGGATATTAGGATGTGATTAATAACAAGGTTATATCATTAGGAGAATGATATGATGGACGCCCCTAGTAAGCGTAGCATAAGATCAAGTCATTAAGTTCGTATTGCTGTAAGCTTTCAAATACATAGTAACCTATTTCTTCGACCATGAGGTTATGTTAATCACCATCACCGGATGGATACTTTGATGACATCAAATGCCGCTTCGTAACTGGGTGGTTATAAAAGTGTCATTGGGTATTCTGAAAGTATGTGTTGAAGCGCATGAACCAAGATTGGGATTTGTCCATCCATATGATGGATAGATATGCTCTGGGCCCTCTCGGTGGAATGTCATCTAGTTAGCTTGCAAGCATGTGACTGGGTCACAAGAGATGACATATCACGGAACGAGTAAAGAGTACTTATCAGTAACGAGGTAGAACTAGGTATGGAGATACCGATGATCAAACCTCGGATAAGTATAGTATCGCGAGACAAAGGGAATTAGTTTCGTATGTAAGTGGTTCAATCGATCGCAAAGTCATCGTTGAGTATGTGGGAGCCATTATGGATCTCCAGGTCCCGCTGATGGTTATTGATAGGAGATGTGTCTCTATCATGTCTACATATTCACGAACCGTAGGGTGCCACACTTAAGGTTCGAAGTTGTTTTAAGTAGATATGGAATGTGCGTTGGAGACCGAATGTTGTTCGGAGTCTCGGATTGGATTCGGGACATCACGAGGAGATCCGGAATGGTCCGGAGAATAAGATTCATATATAGGAGATCATTTTCTAAGTTAGGAAATGTTCCGGAGTGTTTGTATGAGGATTCTAGAAGGTTTCGGAATGTTCCGGAAGGTTCTAGAAGATATCTTGGAGTTTGCTTGAAAATCAAGATAGGGATCAAGGAGTCCTGGTGGGTCAAGATACAGAATCGTGGGGGAGGAGGACTCCTCCCCCCACCTCCAATCCGCCGGCCTACAAGGGAGGGGAGTCCTACAAGGACTCCCCCTCCCTAGGCGCCTCCCTTCTTTAAATAGAGGGGCAGGGGCGCCCCCTCCTCCCCTGCTCCCATAACACCCAATCTCTGCCGCCTCTCTCCTCCACCATCTTCTGCACAGGCATAGGCGAAGCCCTGCAGAATTCTCTACTCCACCACCACCACCACTCCGCCGTGCTGCTGGGATTCCGTGGAGAAGATCTACTACCTCCGCTGCTCGCTGGAACGGGGAGAGGAAGGTCTGCTTCGACTCCGCACGTGTGACCGACTGCGGAAGCGCTGCCGAAACGCGGCACCGGAAGGATCGTCTACTTGACCAACGGCGGAAGCGCTGCTGGAACGCGACGCCGGAAGAATCTTCCACACGATCTTGAGATCTGCAAGTGATCGACTACATCAACCACAAGATCTAATCTCATTAATGCTTTCGGATCTACGAGGGTTAGTTCCTATCTATCTCGTTGCTCATGTCTAATAGATTAGATCTTGGCTTTTATCTGGATTAGATCTAGGTTTAGAAATTTTTTGTTTTCCATGCTACGAACCTATCAAAATTGACCATTACCAATTGCTTCTTTTCAAACCTAGCATGGTCAACTACACCAAAAATGTTCAGGAATAGCATTAATATATATAAGACTGGCCTCACCAAGAATCAGATCGGAGACCACTAACTGCCTAATATTTGCTACAATAATATAGAAAAGAAACTGTTCTTTTAAATCGGCAAGGGGATTCCATGAATCAATCCAAGAACTGGAATCCACATGCTCCTGCAGCCGCGTGCGCCATGGAAGTAGGCCAACGAACAGAGGAGCGCTATGAAACCCATCTCTCTCGCTGGTATCTCACTCTTCTCTCCCGACGTCCAATAACCAGACCGGAGGGAGGGAGGTGGACGCCGGCGTCTGCCAAGAAACCCTAGGACGGGAGTGGAGGGGAAGAGGCGTGGTGGGGGTGAAGGGGGGGGGACTCATCGGAGAGAAGCCGGAGGAGGTTGCTGTCGGTAGAGTACCCAGGTCGACGTCCGCGTTGCCTCCGGTTCGCGCCGCCGTCGGCCCATCCCTGTCCGCTAGCTTCTTTCTGCTAATACACGAGTTCAACCTCGCGTGTGACAATACACGTGCTTTCTCCAGTTTAGGCCGGTATTTCTTGGGATGGGCCGGAATTAGCCTCACAAAACGCTAGAAGTAAACAGCCTCTGCGGTATTTTCGGGGATGACCGAGTGAGCCTTGAAAAAACTCTACCAACCCGGAAAAAACCGGAGAAGTAAACCATGCCTGAATCAAGTTTCCTGAATTCGTCTGTTGGATGTAAAAAAGTGGAGAGCTGCGATGAGGCCAAAAGGGAAGACGAGATGGGTCAATAATTCCATCTACTAGCAGTTTCATGTCGGAGTACCCCCTAAACAACATAGTATTTGGTATTATAGCCCATTTCTCAAAACTGGGCTGTTTTGGAATTGACACCAATTCAGTTCTAGCAGTTTGATGTGGACAACCATAGGGATTTTGAACAGTCTGCTGCTTTTGTGCTGCACTACTTGCTTCTCGTACTACCTTAGTTTGCCCCGGCCCACCAAAACCCCCATAGCAAATGCCAAATGGTCTGATGCAACCGAACTCAATGAGCAAAAGAGGTCACGTGGGTTAGAGTTGAGAAGGGCCGCAGGTTCTGACAAGAGACGCGTCGTGGAAGCCCTCGGCCTATCACTTGTAGCCGACCAGTTGCGCACATGCTTCTGGACCGTGGATTATGCTCGCATGAGCATTGCCGACGAAGGCCCGAGAAGCGGAGCACCCGCACGAGAGGCCCACGCAACGCGATGGGAGGATATACGTCACGCTAGGGAGTACCCGCGTGAGGCGTGATATTCTTATATGAAAGAAAAAAACGAGTACGCACATGATCGGGAGACGCTTTTCTAGTCGTCGACGCCGCGGTCGCCACACCGATCCGCCAATCGCTGCTCAAATCGAGCGCTGTCGGTGATGGACAGGGTGGGCCTAGCTCGTGTCACTCCTGAGATTGTGGGGAATGGTACTTACTTTCCGCTCGCCTTGCTGTTTGTAGACCAGCGTGCTAACACGTATCCAATTAGACAATTAGAGCTATCTCCGCTAGCATTTCCAAAAAAACATTCTCAGTCCACTTTTTTCATCCAAATTGCAAAAAAAAGTTCCAGGAGGCATTCTCAAACCACTTTTATGTCCGAGATTCCCAGGCCGATCTCACTTATCCGGATACGTGCTGGGAACGCTGGATAAAACGATTCGTCACTCTCTGTCTCCAACACGTGTCCTCTCTCTCCTCCATCTCTGTCCTTTCTCTCCCGAGCGTCGAGGCAGGACACGAGCGCCGTTGCGTAGCTGTCGAGGAAGCGCCCTCGATGGCGCGGAAGTTGTTGAAGAGCAGGCGGTCAGCGGTGGCCTCGGCGTGGAGCGCGTCGCAGTGCTCCTGCTCGACGCCGGGGTACTGGAAGAAGCCTCGCATGGTGGTCTTTCTCCCGACGGCGCGCACAGGGAAGCCCGACACCTCGAACACGCCGAGGCGCTTGCAGTCTGGCATGCACGGCAGCGTGCGGAGGTACTCCTCCAGCGGCCTGGCCAGGGTGGCTGCATGCTGGGGAACAGGAGCTCCAGGAGCTCGACGCAAGGTTGCCCTGTCAGCTGGTCGACGGCCTCCAGGCCCTCGGGCAGGCCAAGCTGCATGCTAGGGAACGGGAGCTCCAAGAGCTCGACGGCGAGGCCCGCCTTCCTGGAGCCGTCCACGGCGGCCCGGTTGCGCGCCTGACTGTCCGGTGATGGGAGCTAGGGAGGGAGCTCCTGGAGGACGCGCAGGCGCCGGAGTTCGTGCGGCGGGGAGGCCTTGAGCTATGGCTTCGGGGAAGGCGTAGAGGCGCGACGAGGAGGCCTGGTAGGCGTCGTCGTCGTCCGCTCCGGGGAAGCCAAGGCGGTCGTCAGCTATGGCGCGGCGGCACAGGACGGCGTGGATGGTGGCGTCGATCTGAGAGCTCCGCGGTGTCCTTCCTGACGAATGGAGGCGAGACGGGGCCAGGAGCGGGCGGCATCGGGCGTGAGCTAGGAACGTGGATTAAAAAAGTCCATTCCCTGACACAAAATTTGGCTCTATCCCCAGCAAAATTTTGGCCTGGGAACGTCACAAGGAGTGGAGGTGCTTACATATTCTAAACTGGGTTTATCGCTGTTCCGTGTTTCCTGTTTAGACTACGTAATTCCAGGTCTCTCCGTTTCACGTTAAATTCCTGGAAACTTTTCATCTTCGAGACACGGAAATAGTTACACTGAACCTTCGCCTTGCTGGCTGCTGAATGGTGGCGCGACGACCTGCACTCCTACAAAGACCCATTGTGTGAGGTCCGAGGCTCCGACCTTCTTTTGGCCTGGATTCTACTCCAGTTCTACTACTCCCGGAGAGTTGAAATTTTTATGTCTTCGATGAGTCGTTGACCTACCTCCTACTGCCTAGGCAGCATAGCTTCAACTCCTTGTTAGAAGCAAGCCCAGTAATATAGCCGGCTGCTGGCTATATACAATACCACGTCACCTGTATAAAATAAAAGCCTTGCTA
The DNA here is from genome assembly GCA_910589775.1 of Avena eriantha. NCBI lineage: Eukaryota > Viridiplantae > Streptophyta > Magnoliopsida > Poales > Poaceae > Avena > Avena eriantha. The sequence goes on from OU342746.1 coordinate 247,688,578, forward strand.
GTGGGTTATCTCTATTGAGTATTTAATAATTTAATATTGGTACATGAATGCCATCCTTTTCTTGCATGCAAGACTCAGCGTGCTGGAGAGAGCCAGCACTATCGCCCATCGCTGGCTACATGCAGGCTATAGTGCCTCATTTTTTGCGTACAGCCGGGCGGTAGCAGAAGCGCCGACTGGCTTCTCTCTCATCTATTCTCTTGTCTCCAGCTAAAATTTTGCTAATATAAAATTGCTTACAGACTGCTGACTAGATGTTATTATACTTGCTCTTATCAAATCCGGCTAGGTAGGGAAGTCGTTAACCAGTTGTTAACTTGGATCTTCTGCGCCAATGCATACAGAAACTTCCTGCTCGGAACCATGGCAGAGAAATCAGAGGGCCCTGAGCTTTCTGCTCGGAGCAATTAATAACGTCCTCTCTAGTATTTGGCAACTGACTATCTTAAATTCCTAATCAAAAACAAAAACTCAACAAAGGTAGCAGTGCTCGCTCCAGAACCGTGAAGAAACAACTCCCAGCAGAAATATCACAAGAATGTAGCTCCTACGAGCAAGTACAATAACATACAGTCAGCAGGCTATAAGAATTTAAATACTATATATGTGCTGAGTTGAAAAAGAGAGAAGAGGTGAGAAAAGATGTGCTGGCTGTAGGATAAGAGTCGACTGCAGCACATGCTCCTAGGCAGTTTGTGAGATTGTCAAGTGGGCCATGTATTGAAAAAGTAATATTCTTTTATAGCTAACTATTGTATATGTTGGCTATAAACTAGCTATAGATGACATGGCAAAAACTTATAGTCAACAATTGACTCAACTATTGTTCTTACTCTACTCGATACTTCCATGGCATCCTAACATGGACACCTAGATATTTTCTATACAGGCCTCTTGATCTTAACGAGGAGAGTTTGTTATCTTGTGCACCGTGTACCTGCAAATGTATACTATTTCAGTAACGATGCCAAAGTTGTACTTCCCCAAGCAATTAATGGTGCCGAACACGTACACGAAGTTCAGTGTCCACAGGGCATTGAAAAGAAAAGCTCAGAGCATCAGAGCAGAGTAACCACCCACGGAATCGTAACAAATACTAGTACAGTATATCTTACTGCATGTAGTCACGGGACATCTCTCGCTCCTTTTTTTTTCTTTTGACATCTCTCGCACCTTGATTGTCTCAGGACAGACATCGCAACAAGTCAAAGCATCGCATGTTGGCGAGAACGAACAATGTGGTCCGGGAGTAGCCAAATTCGGGCTACGTTCAACCCTTTTTTTTTGGCAACCCTTCATAACCCTGATTAGAGGCATGATAAGCGCTCTAAACTATACTCTCTGAGATCTCTCTAGTACTTGTCTCTCCACCATTCAATTGCTTTCCATCGACCCTATACTCTACCCTTTTTGTATGGAGTTGGTCTGAGGGGGGGTCTGGGGGCAAGGACCATTATTTCTGGTTGAGTGTTGTTGAAGTGGCTCAGCAGGTCAGAGCAACGTGGGCTCTGCGTCCTTTTTACCTGACTTTGGGGCATGTGTGCTGAGATCCAATGACCATGTGCCTTCGGACTAGAGAGTTGTCGCTATTTCCTCCGCTAATTTTTTTAAAATAATATATTTTTTTAATAAATTTCACGAATATTACGTCAAAAAAGGATTTTACAGATATAATACACTGTCTTTTTTAAAAAAACGACCAGCGTTAGGTTGTTTTTTGAAAAAATGACAGCTCTTGTCGTTGGTTGAAAAGACGACCAGGGGCTGACAAGATCGGCTGGCAGCTGGTCGTTTTTTGAAAAAACGATCATCTCAAATCGTTTTTTAAAAAGATGACGCAGCTTGTCAGTTATTGAAAAGAAGACGGTTGCATGGATCATGCACACTATGTTAGGCTAATCTAGTTTTATAGTTTATCGCGCTGTTTATCTCCCGTCACCTCTTCCCGCCAGTATTTGTTCCGTCACTTTTTTCGCGCCGTTTCTCTTCCGCCACTGTTTTCCAATTTTTCGCGCCGTTTCTCTCCCGCCAATTCTTCCCGTCGTTTCTCTCCCGCCACTTCTTCCCGCTGTTTTCTTCCGCCAATTCTTCCCGCCATTTCTCTCCCGCCACTTGTTCCCGCTGTTCTCTCCCGCCAATTTCTACTAGTTGCCTCTATAAATACTGGCACAGAGATGGTATCTCTCCATCTTTGCCACTTGTTCCCGCTGTTTTCTCCCATTTACTTCCCCTCTCCACCATGAGTGTGCCATGTTCGGACCCCGAGTATAGGCCTACGAAGACGAAAGATACCAGGTTGCCGCAAGGGGTGACACACGAGCGTTGTTGGTGCGGCCATCTCGCGAAGGTCAAGAAGTCGATCGATTTCTCCACCTGCATGGGCATGAAGTTTTTCATGTGTCCCAACTTCGACGCAAGCCCGCCCCGGCAAGCAAGTTCGTCGTACGAGAGGCCTCCGGTATGTTCCCAGAGCATGGTTAATATAAACTATTCATGTTATCATGTGTTCTTATTCATTCCATTGATTTGCTTGCAGTCTCCTCCTCCACTTTGCAAGTGGTACCATTGGATTGACACGGAGCAGCCAGCCTGGGCCGTGCAGGAGATTGCGGACAGGAGCCGACGTGCAAGGGAGATCTTTCTTGATGAGGAACGTGCTGAAAGGAAGGCCGCGAACGGGAAGAAGGAACGGGAGAGAGAAATGAAAGAATTCCGAGCAGAGCAAGCTCGAAACCGCGAGCTGAACAGCAAGAGAAGGGAGGAAGAGAATGCAATCCGCGAGCGCCAGGAAGAGGTGCGCAAGGAGGCCCGTGAGGCGGAAAGGAAGAGATTAAGAGAAAGAGCTGCCGAGGCGCGGGCGGCAGAGGAACGTGGGGACAAGACCGGGAAGTACCCGCGCTGGACTCAGGGAAGGTAGACGTATGTCTCAGTACCGATGTATCTTAATTCCTGTTGTAGTGTCCCGATGTATCTTAATTTTAGTTGTAGTGTCTTGATGTAACTTCCTTTCAGTTGTAGTGTCTTAATGTATCTTCATTTCAGTTTGAGTGTTGTGATGTATCTTTAATTTCAACTGGCCAGATTTTTTTCCCGCCAGAATGTTTCCCGCCAAAATATCTCCCGCCAAAATGCTTCCCGCCATAATGTTTCCCGGCAGATTTTTTCCTGCCAGAATGTTACCCTATAAAAAACCCTCCTCGCGCAGTTGTTTAAGCAGCAGCCACCCCATTTTTAGCCAGTATGTTTCCCTACGATTGCAGTTTCGTTCCAGACATGTCCGTCGACCTATTTCATTTGGCTAGGAACTTTACGATAGACAACAATCCAGCCCCATTGGAGAAACTAATTAGTAGTGATTGTCTCCTCACTAAGCTGCGTGAGGGATTGCGTATGAAAGGGTGGCCGAAGAGGACTCCAGAGGAGATACGGCAAGAGCTACTTCGGATCAATGCTAGGTGGAGCAAGCAAAGATTCTCTAATGAAGGGGCAAGGCAGCAGAACATCACACTCCCTTGGATTTGGATAGAAGAGAGTGAAGATGAAGATGGTATATTCATGACGCCTGCCGTTGGGACTAAGTGGAGAGCTGAGTGGGACGAAAGGCAGGCCAAGAAAAAAGGTAAAGACGAGGCATCGTCGAAGGGTAAGGGCAAGCCATCATCGGTCGAGGCATCGTCGAAGGGTAAGGGCAAGAAGAGCAATGGCAAGCTAGAAGAGAGTGAAGATAAAGATGATATATTCATGACGCCTGCCGTTGGGACTAAGTGGAGAGCTGAGTGGGACGAAAGGCAGGCCAAGAAGAAGGGTAAAGACGAGGCATCGTCGAAGGGTAAGGGCAAGAAGAGCAGGCCATGAAGTGTAAGGGCATAGTCATAGGGATAGAGAGCACTCTTATTTATTTACCGTAAGTTACGTTGAATTGTGTTGCAAGCTATGTTGTAGTGTTTGTCGAATAAAAAATGTGTCTCATACATAGACAGATAACTAGACCGATACAAGATACAAGTCTCATACATAGACAGATAACTAGACCGATACAAGATACAAGTCTGATACATAGACAGATAACTAGACCGATACAAGATACAAGTCTCATACATAGACAGATACGCAGACCGATACATAGATAGATATCACGGCCACCGGTCACGAGGTTGCCTTGGCGTCGGTGTAGTCCATCCGTACCTTCTAGGAGGCACCACATTGCAGGGAGGTAGAGTTGACCCGTCATCCTGCGTCTGTGTATCATGTGTGGGGATAGGTTGTGGCATCCCGCTAAAATCATTACTAGAAAATCGCTGTGTTTTTGGTGCATTGCATCATCATGATTGCATGCTCATGTCATCATGCCACATTGCACTTGAGTATCGTCATCATCATGCATGGTTTTGTCTAAAACTATTTCGAAAAGTCTACCTTTATTTTCTAAACGCCCCGTCTTTATTTCAAATCAAATCTCGGTCTTTTCCGAATCTTTTATTTTTCTAAAAATTATTTACAAAAGCTTTTCTAAAATAAAACAAATAAAATAAATAAATAAATATGTTTTTATTAGGGGAGGCAACCGGCCAGGCCCAGCCAGCTGGCCTACTACCCCAAACCCTAGACAATCTACCCTAACCAGCCCCCACCCAATCCCCACCTACCTACTCCCTCCCTGTCGCCGCCACACAGAGGCAGCGCACACACGCGCGCGCAGAAACCGCCCCAACCCACGACCTCACCCTGACACGCTTCTCACACCGCGCGTGCGATCCCACTCCGGTCCCACCTCACCTTGCCAGCGCAGCAACCGCGTGACCCCGTTCCGCTCGCCCTGATCCACGCCCGTACACGCCCACGAGCCGGCCCCACCATGTGTCGTACTCGATCCCAACTCTCGCTCCCGCACGCCACGTTCTCCTCCCCGTCTGCCTCGCTCTCTCTCGACCACAGCTCCGCTCGCCCGTAACCCCAGTCGCGGCTCCCTCCCCTCGCTAAGCTTCCGCCGCCAGGAGCCGTGCCGTCGCCTGGCCCTTCTCTCCTCCTCGCCCTAGTGCCCCTTGCCCCTCCGCCGGCCGCTGGACAGGGCCCAAGCCGCGCCTTCCGTGGCCGACGCCGCCGACCTCCGCGCCACGCTCCTCTGGCCGTCGCCAGGGCCGGCGCCCTCGACCTGCCCCAGGCGCCGCCGCTCGGCCTCCCTAGCGAGTGCCCCGTGTGCCGCCGCTCGATCTCGCCCTCAGCAGCGAGGCCGCCCCACTGTTGCCTCGTCCTCGCCCCATCTTCGTCTTCCTCCGCGAGCGCCGCCAGCACCTTCCCATCGACTTCAAGGCCGCGTCCCTCCTCCGACCCGAGCTCGCCGTGCTGCCTCGATGCCCTGCTCACTGCTGTCCCGGGGTCGCCCTCCATACCGATGGCGCCCAGGGCAGGGATTTCCCCGACCTCGCCCAAGGCATGGTGCTGCAGATGCTACTCTGTGGATATATGGTCTCAGCAAGATGTTTGGGATATGATGGTGCATAAGATTCACAAGCCCGGCCAAGACCTCTGACATGAAACCTGAGAACCATCAACTCTGAAAACCAAGTCCTCCATCATGGACGACAAGACGAAGACGCCGAGACCGCCATGCTCTTACACCCGGATCCGAAGACCTAGTGCCTGGAGTCAGAAGACCGATCCTCGTCGAACCCCAAGATCTTCGACCCCTAATGTGATCCCCTTTCCGAGAAACCTACTTTATAATTGCCATCTATACATTGTTGCATATTAAGATATTCATACTTGCATGCATATTGTGGGTGTTTGGTGCTATTTCGATGATTCACCTAAATTAAATATGGAGACTATATACGGAATATTGTTGTCTTATTCTGGACTCCATTTAAATTGGTGTAGCGAACCGATGCCATGTGTTGCCTTGATAATACAACATTTAAATTGCGGGGAAGTTAAACAACTCGAACCATCTAATTAATTGTCGGGACCCCGGTTCCGCCTAATATTGCCGAATTGCATCGCATCTTTGCCATGTCATGCATCATATCATAAACATGCCAACTCTTCTGCCATAGTATTAAATATTGCATCCGGTGTTTCTTCTAGTGTTTGCTTCTTCGCGGACTAGGCCGATGAGTTGATGCGAGTATCGACAAGTTCTTCGGATATGAATCTCCGGCAGTGTTTCCCAGGCGAGCATCTCTCCCTCTTCTACCTATTTTGGATTTATAGTCTTTATTTCCTCCTGTTGATCTACTGCTATCCGTGCTGCGATGCTTTAGTTTTCCGTACACCAGTTATATCCCGTGCAGCCTCTATATTGCCTTGGACACCTCCTATTACCCGTGTTTGGTAGATAGCTGGCCTTGCGAGTCGTAGTTGCTTGCTCAGGAGCGATCTCGTGTTGTCAAGTACCACAGTTGTTGGAAGGTTGGCAGATGCTTAGTGGTGGAGATGCTTAATGGTGGAGTTGATCATGACTTTAAATACAACTATTAAAATGCTAGATATAACTAATCAGATGCATCGGTGGGCAATAGATGTTATTTGGTTCTTCCACGCTCACTTGTGTCCTGTAGGACCCCGAGTACTTGATAACCGTTCCTTGATTTTTCGCACTATCCACATCCGGGAGGCCGTGGACCCCCTGAGCCAGAGCTTGATTCATTTCTATTTCTTGGTGCCACAAACTAGTTTGGGGTTTTATTACTATCCTGTACTTATGCCATGCTTTACTGCTTTATTTACGATTGTGCGTGGAGCACCTGTACTGTTTAGGACCATGACACGTTTTCGCTGTATCGACAAGCCCAGTCACACTTTCGGGTTCCCAGTCGTTTACAGCCGTTCACACAAACTCTGGGTCCGTTCCGGAGCCGGCCAACTTCGTTGCGGGTAGCTTAGTGGGGTGGCCCCCTGAAATATTTCTGAATCCTGTGATTGCTTTGTCGTGAATGCCTCGTTGGGTTTTGAGTTGGTTTTTCCGAGGTTGATCGAGTGTGTGTTGCTATTTGTGCACCCCTGCAGGGTAAAAACTTTCTGAAAGCCGTGTACGCGGTTATGGACGACTTGGAGCACAGTATCTCGATCATAGACAAGCATAACTAAAGTAGTGCTATAAACTTGACTTAATATATGACTAGTAATCAGATTCAACTATAACGGAATGGATATTAAAAATGCCAACAACTGCTGGATCTGGGTTGTTTGTTATATCTGCCTAGTAAGTATTGCAACTCCAATGGAATATGATAAAAGTGCCAACAACTGCTGGGTTTTGGGATTCCACAGAAAAATTATATCTGACTAGTAAATGTTCCAACTACAATGGAATGGTAATTAAACTTCCCACTACTTATGCTTCAGGATGACTCATGCTGTCTATATCTGATTAGTAAGTGCTGCAACTAAAACGGAATGAGTAAAATTGCCAACTGTGTGAGTTCCTTGGTCCGACTTCCTCGTTTGGTCTCGAGGGGGAAATACCAGGATGGGTTTGTTTGGTGTTAGCTTTAGGTTGGATCCGAATAGGTCTCACTTATTCCTCTCTGATAACCGCCAGTTGTATCGAGTCTCTATAGGTTGTTTAGTGCCGCTGCGCTGCCGCTTCAGCCCACCATACCTATGTAGGCGAGAGCCGCCGAATTCTAGCCTCGCCATGTACTGGCCTCAATACTGACGCTCCTCTTTTTCCTTTGCCCTTTGTCGGCACCCCTTTTGTTTTAGCAGGTTTGAGATTGACGTCGTTAGCAGGGTTACCCTTCCGGCTTGGCCTGGGCAGGGTTATGGATGCCATTGGTTATTCTTTAGGGCTCTTAGCCCCATTTGCATCTTGTCCGTAGTCGGACGCCCTATCGATTTCAAGGTGATTTGGATCTTTGTGTAGTATATCTCTATTCTTGACTCATGGAGTCGTGTTGTATATATCTGTTCTATGGGTCCCATCGAGGACTGTTGTGTAATGGTATTACTTCGTTTTCCACCCGCACGAAAGTGCCTGGTGGGCGTCCTTGAATCGTTTCTATGCGGGTTTGGCGGAAAGGGCTAAAACTTGCATAGGGCCGATTTGAGGGTGTTACAGAGTGGTATCAGAGCTCAACATTTACGATACCCCACATGTCCAGCCTGTAGGATAACCTAGCTAACGGCCGAAGTAGAGTGTCAAAAATATTTTGCAAAATCGGTTGGATAGATCTGATTAGGTCTGTTTTTACTCCTTACCCCTCTGCTGTTCTCCTCATACCTCTGCGTGTTTGAATCTTCTCTCTTATCTTTTCTTCGAGTCCAGGAATTCTCGTGGTTGGATTTCCATCGTACCTTTAGGGTTTCACTTCCTCCTTTGGTAACGGTGCTTCTACATCCGGTCATCGTGCTATCTGAGGAATCCTTCATCTGTTGGACTTCTCTTTGTTCCTTGTTGTGCCTTCTGGTGTTTTGCGACGCGACGACATCATCTATGCCAGATCCGATACAGAGTCTGCATCACTCCTTTGTTTCCGAACCTCGCTTGTCAAGATCTTCAGTCTGATTCCGAGAATGGATGCGCACTTTTCTACTGATTGTGCGGAGTAATAGTTTGGGTGCGTGATGGATTGGCCTCCATGCCGACTACTCAATCTATTTGCTCTTGTACATTGAAGTGGATGAGAATGCATCGATTCTCTCTTTCTATCGAAGCTAGAGGTGGCTTTATTTGTGGATACCTTTACCTTCGTCCTTTGTTTTCCTGAGTGTTCTCTCGACGATCACGGACAACGACCTCTTGTTAGTGGTGTCGCGAGGATCTACACGAAGCGCGAAGTTTCAGATCGCCGGTCTTCTTCCCGGTACCATGAGGCGGATCTCGAGGGCGAGATCCCTTGTTAGTGGTGTCGAATTGTGGCATCTCGCTAAAACCACTACTAGAAAATTGCTGTGTTTTTGGTGCATTGCATCATCATGATTGCATGCTCATGTCATCATGCCACATTGCACTTGAGCATCGTCATCATCATCCATGGTTTTGTTTAAAACTATTTTGAAAAGTCTACCTTTAATTTCTAAATGCCCCGTCTTTATTTCAAATCAAATCTCGGTCTTTTCCGAATCTTTTATTTGTCTAAAAATTATTTACAAAAGCTTTTCTAAAATAAAACAAATAAAATAAATAAATAAAAATGTTTTTATTAGGGGAGGCAACCGGCCAGGCCCAAAGGCCCAGCCAGCTGGCCTACTACCCCAAACCCTAGACAATCTACCCTAACCAGCCCCACCCAATCCCCACCTACCTACTCCCTCCCTGCCGCCGCCACACAGAGGCAGCGCGCACGCGCGCGCGCAGAAACCGCCCCGACCCGCGACCTCACCCTGACATGCTTCTCACACCGCGCGTGCGACCCCACTCCCGGTCCCACCTCACCTTGCCAGCACAGCAACCGCGTGACCCCGTTCCGCTCGCCCTGATCCACGCCCGTACGTGCCCATGAGCCGGCCCCACCATGTGTCGTACTCGATCCCCACTCTCGCTCCCGCACGCTACGTTCTCCTCCCCGTCTGCCTCGCTCTCTCTCGACCAGAGCTCCGCTCGCCTGCAACCCCAGCCGCGGCTCCCTCCCCTCGCTAAGCTTCCGCCGCCAGGGGCCGCGCCGCCGCCTGGCCCTTCTCTCCTCCTCGCCCCAGTGCCCCTTGCCCCTCCGCCGGCCGCTGGACGGGGCCCAAGCCGCGCCTTCCGTGGCCGACGCCGCCAACCTCCGCGCCACACTCCTCTGGCCGCCGCCAGGGCCGGCGCCCTCGACCAGCCCCAGGCGCCGCCGCTCGGCCTCCCTAGCGAGTGCCCCGTGTGCCGCCGCTCGATCTCGCCCTCAGCAGCGAGGCCGCCCCACTGTTGCCTCGTCCTCGCCCCATCTTCGTCTTCCTCCACAAGCGCCGCCAGCACCTTCCCATCGACTTCAAGGCCACGTCCCTCCTCCGACCCGAGCTTGCCGTGCTGCCTCGACGCCCTGCTCACTGCTGTCCTGAGGTCGCCCTCCTTACCGATGGCGCCCAGGGCAGGGATTTCCCCGACCTCGCCTCTCTGGCCCGCGTTGTCTGACCGCCTCCTTGCCATCTGGCAGCGCCCTAGTGTGGCCCCTGACCTCCGTCCTCCTCGCATCATGTCAACCTCGGATATGTGTTGCGCCAAGCCCGCCCATGCTGCTGAAGTCTCTCTGCTTGCAAGCCCATTCGTTGTGTTTTTGGTGATGTACGTATAGTGAGAGATGATGTGGTATTAGTGCTGTTGCGGTGGGGATGTTTTGTGAAGTACTGGTGGAAGCTCGATGTCTGCACAAACCTGATGAGAAGCTGGTACGAAGGTGATGATGGAGTGGCATGGTGCTGCAGATGCTACTCAGTGGATATATTGTCTCGGCAAGATGTTTGGGATATGATGGTGCATATGATTTACAAGCCCGGCCAAGACCTCTGACATGAAACCCGAGAACCATCAACTCCGAAAACCAAGTCCTCCATCATGGACGACAAGATGAAGCCGTCGAGACCGCCATGCTCTTACACCCGGATCCGAAGACGTAGTGCCTGGAGTCAGAAGACCGATCCTCGTCGAACCCCAAGATCTTCGACCCCTAATGTGATCCCCTTTCCGAGAAACCTACTTTATAATTGCCATATATACATTGTTGCATATTAAATTATTCATACTTGCATGCATATTGTGGGTGTTTGGTGCTATTTCGATGATTCACCTAAATTAAATATGGAGACTATATGCGGAATATTGTTGTCTTATTCCGGACTCCATTTAAATTGGTGTAGCGAACCGATGCCATGTGTTGCCTTGATAATACAACATTTAAATTGCGGGGAAGTTAAACAACTCGAACCATCTAATTAATTGTCGGGACCCCGGTTCCGCTTAATATTGCCGAATTGCATCGCATCTTTGCCATGTCATGCATCATATCATAAACATGCCCACTCTTCTGCCATAGTATTAAATATTGCATCCGGTGTTTCTTCTAGTGTTTGCTTCTTCGCGGACTAGGCCGATGAGTTGATACGAGTATCGACAAGCTCTTTGGATATGAATCTCCGGCAGTGTTTCCCAGGCGAGCATCTCTCCCTCTTCTACCTATTTTGGATTTATAGTCTTTATTTCCTCCTGTTGATCTACTGCTATCCGTGTCGCGATGCTTTAGTTTTCCGTACACCAGTTATATCCCGTGCAGCCTCTATATTGCCTTGGACACCTCCTATTACCCGTGTTTGGTAGATAGCTGGCCTTGCGAGTCGTAGTTGCTTGCTCAGGAGCGATCTCGTGTTGTCAAGTACCACAATTGTTGGAAGGTTGGCAGATGCTTAGTGGTGGAGATGCTTAATGGTGGAGTTGATCATGACTTTAAATACAACTATTAAAATGCTAGATATAACTAATGCAGAGGCATCGGTGGGCAATAGATGTTATTTGGTTCTTCCACGCTCACTTGTGTCCCGTAGGACCCCGAGTACTTGGTAACCGTTCCTTGATTTTTCGCACTATCCACATCCGGGAGGCCGTGGACCCCCTGAGCCAGAGCTTGATTCATTTCTATTTCTTGGGGCCACAAACTAGTTTGGGGTTTTATTACTATCCTGTACTTATGCCATGCTTTACTGCTTTATTTACAATTGTGCGTGGAGCACCTGTACTGTTTAGGACCATGACACGTTTTCGCTGTATCGACAAGCCCAGTCACACTTTCGGGTTCCCAGTCGTTTACAGCCGTCCACACAAATCCTAGGTCCGTGCCGGAGCCGGCCAGCTTCGTTGCGGGTAGCTTAGTGGGGTGGCCCCCTGAAATATTTCTGAATCCTGTGATCGATTTGTCGTGAATGCCTCGTTGGGTTTTGAGTTGGTTTTTCCAAGGTTGATCGACTGTGTGTTGCTATTTGTGCACCCCTGCGGGGTAAAAACTTTCTGAAAGCCGTGTCCGCGGTTATGGACGACTTGGAGCACAATATCTCGATCATAGACAAGCATAACTAAAGTAGTGCTATAAACTTGACTTAATATATGACTAGTAATCAGATTCAACTATAATGGAATGGATATTAAAAATGCCAACAACTGCTGGATCTGGGTTGTTTGTTATATCTGCCTAGTAAGTATTGCAACTCCAATGGAATGTGATAAAAGTGCCAACAACTGCTGGGTTTTGGGATTCCACAGGACAATTATATCTAACTAGTAAATGTTCCAACTACAATGGAATGGTAATTAAACTTCCCACTACTTATGTTTCAGGATGACTCATGCTGTCTATATCTGATTAGTAAGTGCTGCAACTAAAACGGAATGAGTAAAATTGCCAACTATGTGAGTTCCTTGGTCCGACTTCCTCGTTTGGTCTCGAGGGGGAAATACCAGGATGGGTTTGTTTGGTGTTAGCTTCAGGTTGGATCCGAATAGGTCTCTCTTATCCCTCTCTGATAACCGCCAGTTGTATCGAGTCTCTATAGGTTGTTTAGTGCCGCTGCGCTGCCGCTTCAGCCCACCATACCTATGTAGGCGAGAGCCGCCGAATTCTAGCCTCGCCATGTACTGGCCTCAGTACTGACGCTCCTCTTTTTCCTTTGCCCTTTGTCGGCACCCCTTTTGTTTTAGCAGGTTTGAGATTGACGTCGTTAGCAGGGTTACCCTTCCGGCTTGGCCTGGAGGGTTATGGACACCATTGGTTATTCTTCAGGGCTCTTAGCCCCATTTGCATCTTGTCCGTAGTCGGACGCCCTATCGATTTCAAGGTGATTTGGATCTTTGTATTGTATATCTGCATTCTTGACTCGTGGAGTCGTATTGTGTATATATCTGTTCTATGGGTCCCATCGAGGACTGTTGTGTAATGGTACTACTTCGTTTTCCACCCGCACGAAAGTGCCTGGTGGGCGTCCTTGAATCGTTTCTATGCGGGTTTGGCGGAAAGGGCTAAACTTGCATAGGGCCGATTTGAGGGTGTTACATAGGTGGTGGAGTCTGGTGCGTCTCCTGAGTCTGCTGCATCTGATACAGTCCAAACCAGTCAACCTGATCCTGATGAGTCTGCTGATCCTTCTCATTAGTCGCCCACGAACCCATTGAGGACATGCTTGGGTCTCCATGCCCTTCGTTCACATTCATTGCTACTGTGTGGTCTTGATTCCATGATGCCGGAATAGGTTGGTCCTCTTGATCAGACTCAGCGGAATCATAAGAGCTATCACTGTACCCTTCTGAATCTTTGGCTTCTATCTGATCTTGCAACCAACCGTCGTGTATCTCGTCCTCATCGACCACACCACTGAAAATATCTTCTCCTGTCCCTTCAGCTGATTCATGTCCAGTGTGTGCAAAACTACTCTGACCAGGTTCATAACTACCTCCATCGGTGCGTGCATAACTACTCTGCCCAGGTTCATAATCACCACCGCCATCTTGGCCTTGACTGCTCTGGTAATCATAGTAGCCACCACCACCACCGTCTTCGGCTTGACTGCTCTGCTTATGATCATAACCACCACCAGCATGGTGTGTCTGACTACTTTGGCCCTGATCATAGACATGCTCTTTCACCATAGGAAGCACTAAGACACTGGGGTTAACACCCTATGTAGACATGCTTTCACCCATTTGACCCATTTAGCTTGCTCTTCTATCGGTCTAAAAAAAATCAGGTTTAATCCTTGACTTTGTCCATAATACATGCACACCGACAGTATGGGTGGGAGGGAGCCCTAAACGAGCACATAACCAATCTTTCAACTCAATAATGGGGATGGTTTCAGGATCCTAGAGCACTTCATCAATACAATTAAAATCGCTCAAATCAATTCCATGCTGGTTTGTTTTGACGACACCATCACCATAGTAGAACCTAAACACTACATTATTGGACATAACTTTTGGCCTAAAAAAATACCCCAATTTGTCAAATGCCCGTACAGTGGCAGATTTTAGCAAAAAAATATACTAATATTCCTATAGCCGAATAATCTAGCATAGCCCGCAAATATAATTATAATCCTATAGTCGAATAATCTAGCAGCTAACCTACCACATCCAACACTACAGATGAAATAAAACTACACATATGACTATAGTTAGCAAGAAATTAGGGTTTACCCTTGAAGCGTGAGAAATCCTGCCGTGCATCTGCCTCCACTCAACGGATCGACAACCTCCACTCAAGCTGCACCACCAACCTCCACCATAGCCATTGCCCCTCAAGAACACCACGAAATCCCCTCAAAAAAGCCTCAAATCACCTCACCAGATTATTCCATTAGTAGATCGGGACTATACTAATTGTCTAATGTGTTTCAGCAGCAGATATTGGTGGAAAACAGGGCAAACGATTGCTCCAAATCGCTGGTCTTCGCGTGGGTAGAAGACCAGATGAACACGAGAGAGAAGGAGGAAGAAGAATGCGCTGGCGCGGGGCTGGCTGGGCGCGGCGCGGGGATAAGTAGGGAGCCGGTCGTTGCATCGAAAAACGACGCCGTCTCATCGTTGTCTCGAAGGACGACGCAGCGGTCGGCCGTTGCACGAAAAGACGAGCCTGTCTCGTTGTCTTACCGTCCAACGATGCACGTGCTGTCCGCCTGCAGCACGGCAAGGTGGGGTCCGCCGCGGCCCTTTCGGCGCCTCAAAAGACGGCCCGTGCAGGTCGTCTCGTCAAACAACGACTCGGGAACGTCGTTTGTTTAAAAAATGACAGTGCATTAGATCCGAAAATTCCTTTTTTTGCGCAATATTCGTGAAATTCATTAAAAAAATGTATTATTTAAAAAAAATAGCATTTTCTCTTCCTCCCTCATGAACCGGCTTTGTCTTTACTCCCTGCCTTTTCTTTTTCTTATCCAACCCCTCACTATCTCGATATTTAGGGTACCCATAGTGTTAGGGGCGGAGACAAGGGGGGTGAGCAGGGGCTAGACCCCCCTCAACGATTGACCCCCCTCAACGTTTCTACCAGTATACGTTAGTTTATGCGCACTAATAGCCGTACATAATTAGCGTTTAGGCCTAAACTTGATAATAATCCATATTGTATATGCAATTATGCATAGCCAAGCCCAATTAGTAGCAAAAAGAGCCCATCTGGCTTAAGTTGTCGCTCCATCGTTTTCCTTTGAACCCGGTCAGACGGATCGATCGATCTAACTCGCTATCCCGTGCCCTAGAAAAACACTTGCTAGGCGGCGGCGCCGCTCGCAGCCTCGCTGCTTCCATTCGTCAGCTGCCGGCTGGGCGCGCGCACTCGGATCAGCAACTGGCACATGACGTTTTGGCCCTGCTGTTTGATCGACATGCAGCATGCCACTACCCACAGATCTTTGCCGTTCGGGGATCATCCTAGCTGCGAATGATCAAGGCTCAAACGCTCAATTTTGAAGGTACACCGGTATGCCCAGATTATCTCTTGATTTGTTTGAATGGATTAAGCCATATTAGTCAAGTTAATTCATACACACTTTATTAGATAATCTATTTTCAGGGAAATATTTTTACAAGGTATTAGATTTTACTAACTTCAAGTTACGGTTAAAATTTGGATAATAACCGATGGCACGGGTATGAGTTTATGGCTACTTTCTCAGTCTCTCACTTTCTCTTATAACTTACTACCGAAATATCATACTAGCGTTGACATCTTCATTCAACCGGCTTTTACATATAGGGAAATAGACATGTCTCTCACATGAAAAGTACTAAAAAAATCAAGGAGCTTCGTTTACTATGTAGCAAAGGCTATGGAAATTTTTGTGTTCTATCTCGTCCCCCCCCCATGTTCAATTCCTTGCTCCGCCCCTACATAGTGTGTGGCCCAAGGTGGTTCCAAATTTTGGTTTGGCATTTGAAACTAGTTCCTCGCATTGTGAGGGTAGTTTTAAATTAGGAGAAAGGGGGAACCGGAGCATGCTCTTGCTCCCAATGCTAAATTGTGGCAAAGAATAGTATAATGCTTTTTATTCAACTACCAACACTAAAGTGCAGCACATGCATGAGGAGAGGAGAGAGAACACTTATTCTCTATGTGATTTTATTGATTTTATTTAGTTGTGGAACCTGCTATACAAATATTTGGAACTAGCTACATTGTGGAGCTGTTGCCAAATTTGACACCAATGCCAAATAGTACTTCATCAGAAATTTGTCTATGGCAACACTGTGGATGCCCAGTCTTACACAAATAAGATCCCTCATAATCTGAAATTTGCAGTTTCTCACAAATACTACCTCTATTCTATAATATAAGTCGTTTTAGCAAGCCGTTGGCTTATATTGTGGAACGGAGGGAGCAAGATATTATCGTGCAAATAAGATATTATCGTGCATGATTCCTATGGCCTAACACACAATTATCTTAGATCTAGATTTTTATTCAGAATCTAGTAACCAACTCTTACATGTGGCAACCATTTCATATCATACCTATTTAGATTGTTAACATCCAAAAAAGAACTTATTTTTTAGGGTACCCTACTTCTTATGTGTTTATGAGATGATTGTAGGTTCTTCGGCGATCAAGATAAAAGACTATCACAAAAGTTTCGTCAATTGTTAATACCATCCACCCGTAAATGCAAAAAAAAGAGTATCAATACCATCTAATTTTACATTTCTTGGGTTTTCCTAGTATGATGCCGCGCCTAATTGTAGAGCATCCATCTCGGCTCCCGCAAACTCTCTTAATGAATAGTAATTTCGTAGAGATGGATACAAACTTCTTAGAACAAAATGTCAGTTGATGCAGCTACGACTAAACATGACCTACCTCCATCACTAGTGTCACTTGCACGGATACTACATCATCACAATAGCTTACCATGCAATTTTAATTTATTTTATTATTAAAGAACTAAAGAAAACTAAAAATTCGTGGAACAACAAACATTCAAGTTCTCATTAGGCTTCCTATATTTAGAAACTCATGTCTAGAAAGTGTATATATGTTCTTTATTAGTATTTTTCATGGAGCATGAACTATTTTCTTTATTTTACAGAAGTTATGATGTGGCTAAATATAAACAGTTATTTGCTCGTACCTACTACTTCGGTTTAATTCCTACACCAACCCATCACTCAATACGTGCATTGTTATTGTGTTTTCATGCAGTGCCAAATTGACTCTATAAGCTTCCACACATAAGTCTTATCGTGTATGCCGATTGCCTATAATAGTGCAATTACTGATATATGTGTACATGGAAAAATGCTACAAAAGGTTCCCGCTCCTGCAAATCATCAAAATGTTCCCTAACTCTTGATAATTCGAGAAAATCATTGAAATTTGTTTCGTTGGTATTATTTCGCCAACAATGAGATTTTGTCAAGAGAAATTGTGAGAATTCTTACTGATATAGAAGGAATATAATAGTGTCAAAATATGATATCTCAAACATAATGACATTGAAATTCTTTCATATGGAGGATATGAACCACCACATAGAATATACTATCCATCTGGATAATTATCTATACAAGTCGTGACATCTTTCTACTATTGCATTATATTTTCACCCTGCTTTTGTTGTATCCCATGTACATGTACACACAAATGTTATTTGATTTGTCGATATAGCTCATTTGTTCATGATTGATGGATTTTTAAGTATTTGCATTTCATGCAAGATTCATGTTGAAAAATTGCACTAATTGTCCCTTTTCTTCGACAACTTTTTTCTATGAAATAGAAAAGCGTTATTTTTCGGTGATTACAATTGTCTTCCCAAGGAGATAAAAAGAAGACACGTAATATACAATAGGAGAGGCCACCGGAGAGCCACATAGAGAAGCTATAAAGACAGAATACCCAGAACTCATCTTCAAAGATCTTGTCGACTCAACAAAATGGAGATCATCAACTTCCATCTCTATCTAACAAAGAAAGATAAGCATGGTTGTCTCGTTGCTACCTGACAACATGCTCTGTCACATGTTTGATCTTGGATTGGATCACAAACTTGCCATTAGATGAAATCATGCCCGCTTGTTGACCATTGTTGGACAAAGTTGCACTATTTCCCGACCCAATGGTAAAAAGAGAGCGAGACCAATCCATGGCGATCCCCCACCCCACCACATCATCAACTAGCACCTAGGGAATACAACTTATTACTTCTCCCGATGTGATTTTTTTCTACCATGTCAAAAATGACAACTCTTTTACCTATTAGGCTCGAAGTGATTGTATAGGAAAATTATCAAAGTGAAATTTATCACATATCAATTTAGAAATCACCATTCACCAATGCTCATGTAGTTTTTTCTGTAATTTAGAGTTCAGACCGTAATACAATGCAAAGAGGCAAATTAAAAACTTTCCTTTTGCATGGAAGACAAATATTAAACATGGGCTTGCATACATCACCGATGATGCCACCAATGGCAATACCCCTCAATTATAAACTATGCCCTTATCTAATGGTTCCTATTTCTTAGTTTCCAATACAAACACGGATCACATCAACTTAGATGGCTAACATTGATGGTTTAGGTGCACAACATTATGTAGTGTGGATAATTATTTTTCTACCATTCTAATAATACAATAGATATATTCTATATTTGTACATATATACCTACACTGTCGTGCATGATTCATAATTCGAGCGCACGTCCAGCTCTAATTAATATTTAGCTTATATGTAAGAATTTTGTGACAAATAACTAGGAAAACCCAATTTTTTTTCTTAGGCGGACTAATTTGATGTTCGTTTTAATTCCATAATATACAAGCACAAGTGGGTGAAAGGCCATCTGGACATGTTTCAAGGATAGAAATCACAATTGCGACTTTTTAAAGGTCCTATAAGCAAAATACTAGTACATCACTAGCATTCAACTCCATCGTTTCCTCGCAGAATAACTGTTTACCTCGGCAACCACCGAGGCAGCAGTACCTCCTGCCATAAGTAGCTTTTAATTCACACTTCACAGCCCACTCCACTCCCACCTTCTAGAAGTAGAGCTCCATTCCCCCCACTCCCAGATGGCGTTCCTCTAGCAACCCAGAGGTCTCCAAGAACACCCAGCCGGCGACAATGGCGGCGTGCAATAGCATGTTCGTGTACCACATCCTGGGTCTGGCCTCCCTCGGGGCAGTGTTCTACTTCTCCCTCCTCGGCGAAGTGGACCTCCGGTTCCCGGGCCTCGTCCCGTCCTCCGGCAGCTCCTCCCAGCCCCACGACGCGTCCCTTCCCTTCGTGGAGCGGCGCGGCGTGCAGCTGTTCCTGGCGGGCCGGCCATTCTACATCAACGGGTGGAACTCGTACTGGCTCATGGACCAGTCCGTGGAGCCGGCGAGCCGGCACCGCGTGTCCCGCATGTTCCGCGCCGCCGTCGGGATGGGGCTTACGGTGTGCCGCACCTGGGCCTTCAACGACGGCGGCTACAACGCGCTCCAGGTTAGCCCGGGCCACTTCGACGAGCGCGTGTTCGAGGCGCTGGACCGGGTGGTGGTGGAGGCCCGGCAGCACGGCGTGCGCCTCATCCTGAGCCTGGCCGACAACCTGGAGGCGTTCGGCGGGAAGACGCAGTACGTGAAGTGGGCGTGGGACGAAGGCGTCGGCCTCACCTCCTCCAACGACTCCTTCTTCTTCGACCCCGCCATCCGCGACTACTTCAAAGTCTACCTCAAGGTAAATTAGTTAGTTGCAGGCATTCATCGAGGGAGCCAGAGCTAGACGAAACGAATCTGTCAAAAAAAAAGTGTCGGTGGCAATTTGACAGTAGTTAATTAAAGTTGCATTATTTGTTTTCCCTTTCGGTGCAGGCTTTGCTCACAAGGACGAACCACTTGACGGGGGTGCAGTACAAGGACGACCCTACCATCCTGGCGTGGGAGCTGATGAACGAGCCCAGATGCATCACAGATCCGTCTGGTAACACTCTGCAGGTGAGCCGCATCAGTCCAATTCTTGGTCTGTAATTGTGATTGTTTGCCTGGTTATTATGGTTTGGTGGATTATCCATACAGTGCTCTGAACTGAAGTTGTGATCTGGTTGTGATTGGGGGGGGGGCAGCGTTGGATCGAGGAGATGGCGGCGTACGTGAAATCGATCGACAGGAGGCATCTGCTGACCGTCGGCACGGAGGGGTTCTACGGCCCGACTAGCGCCCCCGACAAGCTGAGCGTCAACCCGGGGCACTGGTTCAACAACTACGGCCTGGACTTCATTCGCAACTCCAAGATCTCGGACATCGACTTCGCCTCCGTCCATCTCTACCCCGACAACTGGTACTTAACCTCACCCACCCATTTCCCCTCTCTCAACTGTCAAGCAGCGGCTCCGGATTAACAGATGTCGTCTTCGACACAACAACCGAAATTGCAGGCTGCACAGCGCCAGTCTGGAAGAGAAGCTCAAGTTCGTGACCCAGTGGGTGAGCTCCCACTTCGAGGACGGGGACAAGGAGCTGCACAAGCCGGTCCTGCTGACGGAGTTCGGGCTGTCGCACCTGGTCAAGGGCTTCGACCAGTCCCACCGCGACGCCTTCTACAGGGCGGTGTACGACATCGCGCACGAGTCGGCGAAGCAGGGCCGCGCCGGGGCCGGCGCCATGGTGTGGCAGCTCGCCGCCGAGGGCATGGAGGAGTACCAGGACGCCTTCGCCATCGTGCCCAGCGAGCGGCCGTCGATGCAGAAGCTGCTCAGGGAGCAGTCGTGCCGGCTGGCCGCGCTGAGGTACGGGGAGGCGGAGGCCAGGAGGTCGCTCAGGGCGGTGTGCGCCTGAAGATCTCTGACGCAGAGGTTGTGTGTGCGATTTTGTGTGTGTGTGTGTGTGTCCAAATCGACACGGAACGGATCGAAGAGAGATCCGTCGTCTCTTGCATGTGCCGGCCCGTGACACGAATCGGCGCCGACGTCGGCAGATCTGGCCACCGAACCACCCGCTGTTTCCGTAGTACTGTACTGTATTTCTTTTCTGTGCTGTACGGTGCCCTTGACCTTTGATATTGGAGTCATTGTCGAGTGGCAGAAGAGGCCAATTACATATAGTCCTCGAGTAGTGTTTTTTCTGTACCAAGCGATATTTATGTGTCTGTAAGCTTAAGAAAAGAAAGGGAGGCATGTTCTGCGTGGAAATGGAGCATCTGCTTTGTATTGGCCGATCAGAATGTTTAATCGCTTTAGTCAGTTGCTCGCGAAGTGAACTCGTCCCGTGCCTGAACTAAATATTCAGGAAAATGAAATACGCTTCTGATCACAAAGAAATAACAGACAAAACAGTACCTGGGATTTATGATCTTGGCCTGAAAGAACTGATCGCTTTGGCTTGTTTGTATATTTGGTGGGAAAGAAGACAGAGGAAGTTTTTTTTTTTAAGGATAACATGAGAGCTGCTGTTTTCATTGCAATAGTAGTCAAGCGTTACAAATGCAGAACAAAGGAGGGATCAGAATGAGGTCTTCCTGCAAAAAGGACACTCCATGAACAGGTGGTCTGCCGTCTCAAGGTTGCGACGACATAGAGTGCAGTTCACTGTCTCATTGACTTTGCAAGAGCTTGTCAGCTGTGAGGACTCGGTTTAGCAGCAGAGTCCAAATGAAGAACTTGCATCTTGCTGGAGCCTATCCCTTCCAGGTTGTTTTATTGAAGTCTGTCTTGACTGTCCCCATGGGTTGCATCATATAGGCTGATCGTGAGGAGAATATGTCCTTATTGCCCACCCTCCAAACAACATCGTCTGGTTCATGAGTTAGTTGCACTGGCTCGACAAGTTGTGCTAGCTTGAGCAATTGCGGCAGATGTTGGACATCCAACTGTAGTAGTAGATCAACGAGCCACTTCTCATTTGTCAAAGCGACTTTAACCGAGCGGTTCTTCCTTGTTGAAATTTTGTAGAGCTCGGGCGCTATTACAGCTAGGCTTTGGTCCATTAGCCAACGATCTGTCCAAAAGGTGGTCCATTCCCCGTTTCCAATTGTGACTCTAGTTGCGGCTGCAAACAGGCTTCGTTCTTTTTTTGTCGATGGTACTTTCATATGAGCCCAAGGTTTGTTGGGGGGTTTTCCATTGCTTCCACAACCATCTCAAATGTAGGGACATGCCGAAGGCTTCAATGCAATGGACGCCAAGACCGCCAAGAGCTTTTGGCCTGCAAACCAGTTTCCAGCTTACTCTGCATTTGCCTTCGTTACAAGCAGCCTCTCCAGCCCAAAGCCAGGCCCTGCGCCGGTGATCGAGCTCTTGGCAATGTTTGCCATAAGGCCAGTGGCCCACCAAAACCCAAGAGGATTTCACGGATCCCATCGATGTCATGTTGGGAAGGGTTGATGAAGAGTGCGACATCGTTGACATATAAGGAGGCTCTAAAAGTGCACTTTTTACCCATGAGCTTGGAAAGGGTCCCGACATCAGTGGCGAGGTCTAGCAGTCGGTATATGGGCTTCATGACGAGGTCAAAGAGGAGGGGGAGAGGGAGTACCCTTTTCTAAGCCCCCTCCGATGCACAATCAGGTGCCCCAGGGTTCTATTGACAAGCACTCGTGAGGTTGACGAACGAAACAAAAGTGCAATCCAATTCCTCCATAGTAGCGGTGAAAGAGCATGTGTGCCCCCACGTGTTGTTTGGTAATTAATGACAAACACTATGGACTAATGTTTGCATTGAGTTACACTTATAGGAATTGTCCATTGACATTGGACCATGTGTTGGCTTCAAGGTAGAAAAAATGAAGAAGAAGAAGCATGTCCAAGGGATTTGGACCTATTGGAATCATGTTGAATAAAGAAGAAGATTCAAGGTTGATCAAGATGAAGAATGGGTCAATACTCAAGAATAAATTAAGTCGTGCAAGTTTAAGATGTGCCATCTCTAGAAGATCACATGCTTGAAGCTTGCCATCCTTCGTGATTATGGATGGATGAAGAAAAGCTCAAAAAAGAGGTTTGCCCATGGTGTATGGGAGAGCAAGTCGTAAGTCTTCATCAAGCGAGCGCAAGCAAGAGCAATTAAGAAAAGTGTTCCATCTTTAGGAGGACAAGATCGTCTACATCAAGCTCAAGTGGAATGCTCAATTCAAAGGTATGATATTGATAGGTTTTCCCTTTGCCGGTCTCATGTTGTTAGTTGGGAGACCGGGTTTAGGATAGATAACCAAGAGGGGCTCTCGAGTGAGTAACTCGACCGTATCTTTCTGAGAGAGCTCAAACCTTTGCATACTTAGCATCATATTTCTTGGTTGTTATTTGGATCTTATCCAAGTGAGGTTCTAGAGCTTGTGGTAATCTTCATTACAAGCTCTAGTTCATAAAAACAGATTTCCCTTGTATACCCTATTGCGTTTTTGATCTTGGAGGTTTTCCGGCTCCACACCTTGGGAGATATCTCACATACTTATATTTGATTTTCTCTCCCTTGGTGGTATCCAACATTTACAACAAAATTAGTTTCATATGTTTTGGAGTTCGGATGCAAAAGTTATTGTAGTTTTGGTCCTAAAGTTTCCTTGGTTTCAACACATCGTTATCTTTCCAACAACATTGGTTTCATCCCGTTTGGAGTTCCGTTGCTCAAGTTGTTGTGATTCTTGCTGCCAACTTTATCTATCATGACCGGTAGTACCGGACTCCTTGTCCAGTAGTACCGCTTGGCAACGGTAGTACCGTCCGGTGGTACCGGTCACCTCTGAGCCTACAAGCGAGTTGGGGCTCCTCCTCTAGAGCGTCCGGTACCACCCACAAGTAGTACCGGAGTTCTAGCAGTAGTACCGCTCCATGGCGTGAAACTACCAGTAAGCGATAGTACCGCCCATGGACCCAGCACTACCGGTGATCTCCTAGGCTAGCTAGTTGCCCTGTCTACTCCTCTGGCTTGCCCGATTGTTGTATCCAGTACTACCGTCGCCAAGTCCGGTAGTACCAGTTATCACAGGTGGGTAACATGCAGTTTTCCCTGCCCCCTATAAAAGTGCCCTTCTTCTCCACTAGACCTTATCCCTTTGAGCTCTTTCCCCCCTCCATTGTTGAATCCCTTGATCTTGTCCTCTCCCTATTCCTCCCATGATTCTTGCATCTCTTTGAGGGAAAAGAGAGAGGATGTCTAGATCTACAACCCCACCAATCCATCTCTCCCCTAAGTGAGGGGAACATCTTGGGATCTAGATCTTCTAGACTTTTGTGCTTATCCTCTTGTGTTTTTCTCTCTTATTCCCCCAATAGCTTTTGTAGCTTTGGTGGAATTTGGGAGCGAAGGACTTGCCATTGCATTAGGTGCATCGGTTTGAGTTCTCCTCAGAGGATTTGGTTGGTGAAATCAAGACGCTTGTTACTCATGGATTCTTGAAACCCTAGACGATGTAGTAGTGGACTTTGTGGTGAGTTCTTGGGCCATCCAATTAAGTTGCGAAGCTCTCCCCAAGTTAGTGGCCTTGGTGGTGATTATTTGGAGGCTCCAATTTAGTTGTGGAGATTGCCCCAATCGTGTACGTGTTTGGTGACCGCCCTCAAGTGTCCTATAGTGGATCGGGTGCTTATCATGTGGCGGGTGCTCGGGAGAATAGGGTGAGACCTCTTGTGGAGTTGGTGGTCTTAGTACCGCCCAACCCTCCAATGGATATGTACTTCCCCTCAAAAGAAAGGAACTTCGGGTATATATTCCGCATGCCTCGGTTATCTTTATACCCGAGCTATTTACTTATACTCTTTACATTGTGATAACCTTCGTTCTTGAAGTATTATCTTATTATCACCTTATTGCTTGTCTTGCTAGCATAAGTTATTGATTCACATAGGTGAACCATAATATATATAGGCTTTGTGCTTGACAAAGTAAATGCTAGTTTTATTCCGTATTTGTTAAGTCCATCTTGTCAAGTTTTAAACCATCTATTCACCCTCCTCTAGGAGATATTCGTGTCCTTTCAAGCAGGAACCCACATGCCTCAAGCATGTCTAGAATGTAAGTCCAAGATAAAGTGTCAAACACTTTGGCGATGTCTAACTTGAGCATCAAGGCTAGCGTCTTAGTCTGATGGTAGTGTTTGGCCAGATTTTGGACATAAATGAAGTTGTCTTGAATGCTTCGCCTGTTAGAGTACTAGGTATATACGGTTGTTATGGTAGTTTAGATAGAGTTAGGATCGGTTTACGTACAGTCCTAACTTGACTCGTACTCCAAGATAATCCTCTGTACGTCTATATATACTCGCCCATGAGGCTCAATTATATATCCATCATATTCGGCCAAACTCATACTCTTTTATGGTATCAGCCTAATTGGTCCAAACCCTAGCCGTACGCTTCCGCTGTGCTGCCCCCGGGGGATCGATCTCCATGATCTCCACCGGGGGCTGCGTGATCCATACGCAAGGTTCGTTCGCCGATCAGTTATCGGCTGCCCTATAAGTCTTTTTCCTGATCTCTTGATCGGTTTCCTTTTTTGGTTTACCGATCTTAGATCGGATTGAGTCGCCCGCCGTCGTCGCTGTCGCCGCGCCTCTACTCCGACCATCGGCATCGACGATCTACACCGCGCTCGTGCGCCTGCCCTCTCTGCTGCCGTACCTGCCTCGGCAGGCTGCTGCGATCTCTCGGCAGGTTGCCGAGCATCGCAGACGGCTGCTACGCCTTCCTTGGAAGGCTGCTGCGCCCCCCCCCCCCCCGCGGATCGTCTTCGTCGTCATTGTCCAGGACTTCACTGACTATTCCGCCATCGACTACGATCTACGCGTCGTCCATACCCTGGCGTATACGGTGCACCGTCGATCTGATCAACCGATCCCGTGCATGTCTACGCCAAGCACGTCCCCGAGCACGCGCCTACCACCGATCGAGCTACGGGTTGCCGCCTTGTCGCCCCGTCGGGCCACAGCGCCGCCGTCTTTGGTCCATGCTACCGGCTTCCAACCCGCCTTCCTTGGCATGTACGTTGCTGGTGGTCTCCCAGCCGCTGCACCGACTTGCACCCTGCAGCTATGCCGCCCCTCGGATCGTAGCGTGGCTGCACGCAGTCTACTTCGGCGTCCTCGTGCATCGACGGCCTCGGCTTTCACCGCGCCATCTTCTATGGCGCGGATCGCCACCATCTGCACATGATCTTCGTCACGTCGCTAGGTCTTCCTCGCCTACTTCGAGCACCGCCGCCGCGCTTCACAAGGTAACCTGCAGGACGCCCTCTTGCCATCGCAGGTCCCGCCGACTATCCCATTGCCACTCTAGGCATCCAGCATGACTAACCCAGGTCGCCTATGGTTTCGTCGCCTTCTACGTCTTCGTCCACTACAACTTTGCCGCTAGCGTCATCGCCTCATCCCCGACTACACCACCTGCTACTCTACTCCGATAACCGCGGACAGCGCCGGCATCTCTCCCTTAGCCGCTCTGCGCGTCACAACCGTTCTAGCGGCTTCCTCTGCTAGTCTTTTTGATATGGCAACAAGTTCATGATGGTCCCTGCCCCCGCATGCCTGGTACTGGCAACACCGGGAGTGCCTTTGTCCCTGATGCGTTCCTGAGTCTGGCAAGCTCGGATCGGCGCCTCGTCTTCATCGGCTTTGACAATGTCTTCTTCGGCATCGACCCCTCTACGACTGCCTTGACCACGTCACCGACGAGTTCTTCTTTGTGTACTCGATTCTAGCAAAACCAGAGTGTGCGTTCGTCCCCGGCGTGCGCCTAGTTCTGGCAAAACTATGGCCGCACCTCGTCCTTGACGGCTCGGACTGCATCGACTTCGGCATCGACACACTCAACGACTGCCTCGACGCGTCTCCGTCATCCTTCTCGTGCGCTATGCGCATGCGGCTTCACGTGCAGCTACCTCGACACTGGCATCCCCGACCACGACATCAACCATGGCGACTCATCGCACAGCTACTTCGACCATGGCACCGCCTCACGCTCTTGGCTCCCTCGACATCGGCACAAGGGCTACCACATCGCTTGAGCATCACCAGTTTCCTCTACAGTCCAAGCTACCGTGACGCGACACCGTCCACGACGTTCCTGCTCGAACTGCGAGGGAATGTCAGGCTACTGGATTCTACTTCGGTTTATCTCCAGTCTGACCGTCCGCGATGTTCCAGTTGTTCACGACGCTACCGCTACGACTGCGGGGGAGTATTAGAGTATTAGGTATATACGGTTGTTATGATAGTTTAGATAGAGTTAGGATTTGTGTACGTACAGTCCTAACTTGACTCGTACTCCAAGATAATACTCTGTACGTCTAATATACTCACCCATGAGGCTTAATAATATATTCATCATATTCCGCCAAACTCATACTCTTTCATCGCCCAGTGATAAATGCACTTTGACATGGCGACACCAGCTCGTCCATCCTTGGTTGTAGTAGAAGGGCCACGATCTTGGAGATTAATTTGCCGAATGAGTGTATTAAGCTAATTAGGTCGATAGTGGGAAACTTGAGTTGGGTCTTATTTCTTCGGTAGCAAGACATAGAATGAAGTGTTGAGGCTGTGAAATGACAAAGTTGTTCAAGTCATATAACTTGTTTATAGCTCGTAGCATGCCATCTTGGATTAAATTCCAAGAGGTTCTAAAGAAGCCTGCCGAGAAACCGTCGGGCCCATGCGCTTTATCTGCCGGGGTATGAAACACTACAGATCTGAGATCTTCCATTGAAAACGGTGCATCTAGCTTGGATAGGCGAGGACATAGCAACCATAAAAGAACCCACTCAAAGAGCTTCGGGCATGCCATGTTTGTGACAACAATCTTGGTCATGTGATAAAAAATGACCTCTTCAATCTCAGATGTATACGTGGCAATCACAAAAGCGGTTTGCAAGGATTGAATTCGGTTTTTTGCTTGCGGTGTGCTGCTCTGGAGTGGAATAACTTGGTGTTTGCATCACCCAACTTCAGTCATTTAATTCGAGCTCTTTGTCTGGCCTTAATTCTAGGGAGTGTCTACAGTTAGCTGTTTTGAAATTAAGAAACATACACTTTTTTAGTCTAATGAAATTAAGAAACATACACTTTTTTCAGTCCAATGAACGGATGACAACTGTCAAACAACAAATCGAATAAAAAAAAGACGAGGCCCAAAAGAAAAGCGCCTGTTTCTTTGTTACCGAACGGACACATCTCTGTCCTCTTAGTTTTTGAGTTTTATCAAACTTCTGACTATTGGGTTTACGTATTTGTGTACCACCCACCAGCGAAAGAAGGCCCAATAAAAAATGCCTCTTAACAAACTCTCTCTAGCCAACACCCACCAACCAAAAAAACACAACAACAAAGCCCAGCACTAAAAAGTGCATCTTCTTCTCTAACAAGAAACCACACAACACACGACTTGGCACCTAGATCAAGCTCGGCTGCGACTTGGCACCCAAATCAAGCTTGGCTGCGACTTGGTGATCCCCATCGTATCTTCTTCCCCAACAGAAGAACATGATCGACCACCCCAAATCAAGCCTACCATCTACACAGGAAAACTGAAGAACTTCATACAAGAGAGAGGGGGTGGGGATCAGAGACCCTGTGATGGAACAAGAAGAGAAAAGGGACCAACATGCTTTGCTGAATCGCATACCTGGCGTTGGAAATGTACTGGAGTCCCAGGTTTGGTCAATTCTTCCTCTCCCCTCCTCCCTATGATGTATAGAGGAAAATCCACAACTTTTAGCATTGAATCATAATCAATACATACACTAGGGGTAGGGTGTGTGTGGCGTTATCCTTTTGTCAGTGCTTATATGCAATATGCACAAATTAGCCAAAGAAACAAGCCAACTTGGAAGATTAGTTTGGAAATTAAGCCATAGAAAAATGGAACAAGTGGAAAATATATAACAAGTTAATAGAATCAGGGTGTTACATCATGGTGTTAACAGAATCAGGGTGTTACATCATAAAAAAAGACTCATAACAAAGTATATTTTGTTGCAGCTGGTTAATGATGGAGCCACAATTGTAATGAATGATGCAGGAGATAATGCGGACATATTACTAAAGGTAGCTATCTCTGAAAAACACATTGTTTGGCTGAAACATGATGTCTTATACATTGTAAAACACATTGTGCAAGCATAATTTTTCATTCATGGCACTCCTACGAGGCGATATTGACAATAGCTACTCATATGACAAGAATGCATGGTGGACTGGTCCAAACCAGGACAAAAATGAACTTAGCACAGGCAGCCACACCCAAGCAAACCGACTTCATGACGAAATGAAAGGATGTAAAGCAAAGGTACAAACACAGAGAAGATCAGAGAGAAAACAAAAACTAAATATATAAAATAAAATAAAAATGCTTATGCCTAACCTTTGGATACAATACTTTGCAGTCGACTCAAACATGTGTGATGAAGTTCCATCTTCAAGTTCATCAGAGCATCTCCACTCGCAACCCCCAATTTTACCCCGGCGTAAGACCACATGGGGGGGGGGGCGCCGGCGCAAAAACCGGCTATGGGGGGAGACGGTCTCCAGCCGTGACCCCCAAATCGGCCCCCAAACTAGAAATTTGAAATTAGAACAAGCAGAATAATATGACGGGTAGAACGGCCGATCGCCGATCGCATAGCCGAACATAAATAGTCTGGGCGTTACAAAACAAAGTCTTGACGATCACATCGTCGCAAATCGCTGCAAATCATCATAGTCTAGCGATCAAAAGAAGCCGCGCCGGCATCACGAAGCATAGCGGCGCATCAGACGGTGACGTCGACATCGACGACCGGCAGGGGAGTGCCTATCACCGGTGCGCTCGCATGTGCTGGGGTAGTGGATGCCGCAGGTGATGGCGAAGTGGATGCCGCAGGTGCTGGGGTAGTGGATGTCGGTGGACCTCGGACCTCGTACAGGATCGCGGTGTGCTGGGCCTCCCACCACGCCCGCACATCGGTGTCCATATCCCTGGTGTCGACCATGAGGATCGACATGTCCTCCCTCCTCTTCTTCGTGGCCACATTGGCCCTGATAAGCTCGAGCTTGGTGTCCTGCCTCTCGATGACCGACGCCCACCTGACCGCGGCAACATGTTCCATCTTGGCGGCTTGCTCTGCCCTCTCGGCAGCGTGCGAGGCGGCATCCGCCATGCATGCCATGATCGAGCTGTGCCGTTTCTCGATGGCCGGCGCGGCATCCCTTGCCGCCTTGGCCTTCTTCTGCCCGATCGGACGGCCTCCCGAGGAGAGAGTTGGCGGCGCGTCGGGGTCGTACTTGCCCTTGGCGAGCGCAGTGCGCGTCTCGGTCCACTAGTCGCACGTCTCGATCCTAGCGAACACATGGATGAAATTGAACTCGACGTCGTCATTGTCCTCGCGGTAGGCGGTGATCATGGCGCGCATCTACGAAAGCAATGCAATGGAGCAAACAAACGTCCGTGATCAGTGGCCGGCGACCTAACACAAGGCTACGATGGACAATGGACATGGTGGATTCACTTACTTGGTCCTCGAAGTTGGTGCCGCTGACATGGACGCGGCGCACCTCCTCCACGACGCCATGCCACTTGTTGCAGGCATGCTGGATCATGTGCCAGCGGTGCGACATGTCGGAGTCGTTGCGGTCGTGGTACAAGTCCTTGAAGTAGGGGTCTAAGAGCTGTCGCTCGTCGTACGCCGCCTTGACGTGCAGCTGATGACCCACAAGTATAAGGGGTGTATGCTGGCCCAAAATATATCGAGCTCGTTGGGGAACCCCAAGAGGAAGGTACGATGAGCACAGCAGTAAGGTTTCCCTCAGTACGAAACCAAGGTTATCAATCCAGTAGGAGCAAGGAAACACCCCAAAGGTGTAGCTAGCTGAACGTTGGCAGGGCGCACTACCGGTGCCAGCAGCAACGTGGAGACCTGCACAACACAACCACAGAACTCTATCCCCAACTTGCGATGAGGTTGTCAATCTCACCGGTTTTGCTAAAAACAAAGGATTAAACATATCGAATGGAAGGAAGTAATAGTTTACGGAAAGTAAACACAAAGCAGTAAACATTTTGTAGATTGAATGTAAAAGAAAGGACCGGGGTCCATAGTCCACTAGAGGTGGCTCTCCTTAAGATAGATAACATGCTGGGTGCACAAATTACAGCGGGGCAATTGACAAACATCGAGAAAGCATACAAGCATATACTACTCATCTTGACTCCTTTGAGACTTTATTGGGCATTACAACATTATACAAAGACTGCCATCCAACTGCATCTATGACTAATAATCCACCTTCAGGTCATCATCCGAACCCCCTCCAGTATTAAGTTGCAAGCAACAGATTATTGCATTACGAATTGCGTGTAAAGTAAACAATACGACTGTTCTATGAACAAAGGATTGTTGTTTTCTCCCTAGTAGCAATGGCACATCTAGTACCTTAGAGATTTCTGTCACTTCCCGAGATTACCAGAGGCATGAACCCACTATCGAGCATAAATACTAACTCTTGGAGTTGCTAGCATCTACTTGGCCAAGATAGCTACTAACAACGGAAAGCATGCAAGATCACAAATAACAAAGACATGATAGAATCAATAATCAATCTGAAATAGCATCTCAATATCCATCGGATCCCCGCAAACACAACATGCAGAATTACAAATAGATGATCTTGATCATGAATGGAGCTCACAAGATCTAGATATGAAAACACAAAGGAGGAGAACCATCCATCTAGCTACTACATGGACCCGTAGTCCAGAGATGGACTACTCACGCATCACACCGGAGGATTGCATGATGATGAAGAAGGCCTCCAGGGTGAATTCCCCTCTCCGATAGGGTGCCGGGAAGAGCTTCAGATACCTCCCGATCTAGGGATGGAGATGACGGCGGCTACAGACTCTTTCGTGGATTTTTGATCGGGTACTTAGGGTTTCCGTATCAGAGGCAATATATAGGCGGAAGGAGAGGACGAGGGGTGTCTGGGCTGGCCACACCACCCCCTGGCGCGGACCAAGCCTGGCCGCGCGACCAGGTGGTGTGGCCGCCCTCTGGCCCTTCTCCGTCTCGTATTCTGGCTCCAAGTGTCTCCCGGTAAAATAGTGACTTTGGCTTTTGTCCCGTCCAATTCCGAGAATATTCATTTTCTGACTTCCTAGAACCAAAAACAACAGAAAACAGGCAGCTAGCACTGTGGCTCTTTTTAATAGGTTAGTCCAAGAAATCATATGAAAAGTACTCCAAAGTGTGGACAAAACACAAGAAAGTAGATAAAACCAAGCATGGAACATCAAAAATTATAGATACATTTGCAATGTATCAACATCCCCAAGCTTAACTCCGGCTCGTCCTCGAGTAGGTAAGTGATAAAAAGAAAGAATAATTTTTGAGGTGACATGCACCATCATAAACTTGATCAAAGTATTTGTAAAACATTCAAAGCTGGGATCATAGTACTTCAATCATAACATGAAAGACAAAGTTCTAGCAATAAGACAAAGAAACTATGTTGCAACATGAAAAGGCACAAACAAAAGATTCATGAATAACAATGCTTTGCAAGACGTTTGTTTGTTTCACATAAAGAAAATATAGCATAATAGCATTCAGCTTGTCCCTCATAGAATAGAAAATATAAAGGACACCTTCAAAGTTCATAAGAGTTACTAGATACAAATAGTTTAAAACAAGCAATATCAAGGTATGCATCAATCAACTAGTCTTGGGACAATGCACATAGAACTAAGAATGGACACTATGCTCTCAAAGTAGGTGCATAAAGATAGAAGGTGGAGACTCAGTATATATGGTGGAAGAAAGGCCTTCATAGAAGGAAGTAGGGATTCAAGTCTCATTAAGAGCTTCCAA
This sequence comes from Avena eriantha, assembly GCA_910589775.1. Classification (NCBI taxonomy): domain Eukaryota; kingdom Viridiplantae; phylum Streptophyta; class Magnoliopsida; order Poales; family Poaceae; genus Avena; species Avena eriantha. Next base: position 247,721,277 of record OU342746.1, read on the forward strand.
AAATTATGGTACTTATAGCTTTCAGCTCTCATTGCCCCTATCATAAGCATCTTGAAGGTGATTAAGGTTAAAGTGAACAAACTATGGTGTACATGCTTGACGGAGTATAAGTTAGAAATCTCATGTCCCTTGAATACGAGGGCCGCTCCTCATGCTACTCAAGTTTAGTCACCGGTAAGTTCTTGTCATTGTAAGTACATGTGTATCATAGAGAACCGCCAATGGGGTACCCCTTGCCCGATGATACAGAAGAATCCCCATATCAAAATGACAAGGCAAACAGACAACGAGCATCTCAGCAATCTTGTTATTTACCATGGGAATATGGTGCTTTTTTCTCTCTTTCCTCTTTTCATAATCTCTTTTTTTCTCTTTTTTCTCAATATAGGACTCTTTTTTATAAGAAGAATGCTCCATAGACAGCTCATTATGGTTACGCTGCAGGTTTCCACCATGTCAGCATGAATTAGACTAGCGGCCCAGGCGTTTCTCTAACACATATACATAACTCCATGGACTTACAAGCTCCCCTTTCATTTCACACCGACGACATCCATAGACAACAGAGCATGATATCAACTAGGTACAAAGTACCAGTGCAATGTTGAAAGCGTTCCCCATGACAACATGGTTTTGCTAATCCCCAACAAATAAGTGCAAGCATATACAACATAGACGACACAATGGTTCAAGTTTATTAAGGGCAAGAAAAGTAAAGTGTGCCATCAAGTTCGTGAGAGCTTTAATCACTAGTTTTCTCATAACAAGTTTAATTTGGAAGGTAAACAAAAACATGAATATACTTGGAATAGCATATGCTAATAGGTAGGTATGGTGGACTCTTTGGAATAACTTGGTTTAGGGAGTTGGATGCATGAGTGTAACTCATACTTGGTTACAGAGGCTAGCAAACGACTAGGAGCGACAAACTAAGAGAGCAATAATGGCTATAATCATGCAGAGCGACAAAACGTCATTGATCAAAGCATAAAGTGATACTACAAGTTGAAAACTAAAGGATCATCAAGGATATGGTGACTTGGGATAGTCATAACATGGTGTGAGCATGCGCCAAGTCAACCCAAATAAAACATCAAAGGATAATACCACTATACTATGCTTCAATATGCTAAAACAATGCATGATTCATCCAAGGCACATTAGGCAATCTCAATTGTTTATAACAAGTCATGATACAACAAAGAATGCTAAGCATAAAGCCAAAACAATATCAAGCATGGTGATGCGCTCGACTTTCAACGTAGAGCTTGTTGGGAACCCCAAGAGGAAGGTACGATGAGCACAACAGTAAGTTTTCCCTCAGTTATGAAACCAAGGTTTAATCGAACCACTAGGAGCAAGGAAACACCTCAAAGGTGTTACTAGCTGAGCTTTGGCAGGGCGTACTACCGGTGCTAGTAGCAACGTGGAGGCCTGCACAACACAACCACAAAACTTTGTCCCCAACTTGCGATGAGGTTGTCAATCTCACCGTGTTTTGCGGAAAACAAAGGATTAAACGTATCGAATGGAAAGAAGTAAAAGTTTGCAGAAAGTGAACACAAAGCAGTAAAAGATTGTAGATTGTATGTAAAGAAAAAGGACTAGGATCCATAGTTCACTAGAGGTGGCTCTCCTTAGATAAATAACATGCTGGGTGAACAAATTACAGCGGGGCAATTGACAAACACCGAGAAAGCAATACATGCATATACTAATCATCTTGACTCCTCTAAGAATTGATTGGGCATTACAACATAATACATAGACCGCCATCCAACTGCATCTATGACTAGTAATCCACCTTCAGGTTATCATCCGAACCCCCTCCAGTATTAAGTTGCAAGCAACGGATTATTGCTTTATGAACTGCATGTAAAGTAAACAATACGACTGTTCTATGAACAAAGGATTGTTGTTTTCTCCCTAGTAGCAATAGCACATCTAGTACCTTAGAGATTTCTGTCACTTCCCCAGATTACTAGAGGCATGAACCCACTATCGAGCATAAATACTAACTCTTGGAGTTGCTAGCATCTACTTGGCCAAGATAGCTACTAACAATGGAAAGCATGCAAGATCTCAAATAACAAAGACATGATAGAATCAATAATCAATCTGAAATAGCATCTCAATATCCATCGGATCCCCGCAAACACAACATGTATGAATTACAAATAGATGATATTGATCATGAACGGAGCTCACAAGATCTAAACATGAAAGCACAAAGGAGGAGAAACCAGCCATCTAGCTACTACATGGATCCGTAGTCCAAGGATGAACTAATCACGCATCACACCGGAGGCTTGCATGGTGATGAAGAAAGCCTCTAGGGTGAATTCCCCTCTCCGGCAGGGTGCCAGGAAGAGCTTCAGATCCCTGCCGATCTAGGGATGGAGATGACGGCGGCTACATACTCTTTCATGGATTTTTGATCGGGTACCTAGGGTTTTCGTCCCGAGGGCAACTTATAGGCGGAAGGAGAGGCCGAGGGGATGCCGGGAGCCACCACACCACCCCCTGGCATGGGCCTAGCCTAGCCGCACGGCCAGGTGGTGTGGCCGGCCCCTGGCCCTTCTCCGTCTCGTATTCTGGCACTTGATCCCTTCCGGAAAAATAGGCACTTTGGCTTTTGTCCCGTCCAATTCCGAGGATATTCATTTTCTGACTTTCCTGGAACCAAAAACAGCAGAAAACAGGTAGCTGGCACTGTGGCCCTTGTTAATAGGTTAGTCCAAGAAATCATATGAAAAGTACTCCAAAGTGTGGACAAAACACAAGAAAGTGGATAAAACCAAGCATGGAACATCAAAAATTATAGATACATTTACAATGTATCAACATCCCCAAGCTTAACTCCTGCTCGTCCTCGAGTAAGTAAGTGATAAAAAGAAAGAATAATTTTTGAGGTGACATGCACCATCAAAGACTTGATCAAAGTATTTGCAAAACATTCAAAGCTGGGATCATAGTACTTCAATCATAACATGAAAGACAAAGTTCTAGCAATAGGCAAAGAAACTATGATGCAACATGAAAATGCACAAACAAAAGATTCATGAATAACAATGCTTTGCAAGACGTTTGTTTGTTTCACATAAAGAAAACATAGCATAAAAGTATTCAGCTTGTCCCTCAATAGAGTAGCAAATATAAATGCATAGGACACCTTCAAAGTTCATAAGAGTGACTAGATACAATAGTTTCAAACAAGCAATAACAAGTTATGCATCAATCAACTAGTCTTGGGACAATGCACATAGAACTAAGAATGGCCACTATGCTCTCAAAGTAGGTGCATAAAGATAGAAGGTGGAGACTCAATATAATGGTGGAAGAAAGGCCTTTTGTAAAAGGAAGTAGGGATTCAAGTCTCATAAAGAGCTTCCAAAATTTATGGTACTTGTAGTTTTCAGCTCTCATTGCCCCTATCATAAGCATCTTGAAGGTGATTAAGGTTAAAGTGACACAACTAAGAGGATATGCTTGACAAGTTATAAACCGAAATCTCATGCCCCTTACTTACGAAGACCGATCCTCATGCTACTCAACTTTAGTCACGAGTAAGCTCTTGTAATTGTAAGTATATGTGTATCATTAAGAACCGCCAACGGGGTAACCCTTGTACATGATACGGGAGCTTTCCCATAATCAAAATGACAAGGCAAGCAGACAATGAGCATCTCAGCGATCTTTTTATTTGCTATTTGCATAGGTTTTTATTGAGGATGCTTCATAGAGTGCTCATTATGGTGATGCTGCAAGTTTCCACCATGATTAGGCATGGCTTAGGCTAGCGGTCCAGGCGTTTCTCTAACACACATACAAACTCCATGATCATAAAAGTTCCACTTTTATTTCACACTGCCGGGATCCGTAAGCAAAAGAACATGATATCAACGGGGTATAAAGTACAAGTGCAATGTTGAAAGAGTTCCCCATGGTACATGGTTCTGCTAATTTCAACTTATAAAGCGCAAGCATATACACAACAAATAAGGACCCAATGGTTCAAGTTTATTAGGGGCAAAAAGTAAAGTGTGCCATCAAGTTCGTGAGAGCTTTAATCACTAGTTTTCTGATAACAAGTGAAAGGTAAACAAAAGCATGAATATACTTGGAATAGCATAAGCTAGTAGGTAGATATGGTGGACTCTTTCGAATAACTTGGTTTAGGGAGTTGGATGCATGAGTGGAACTCATACTTTATTGTGGAGGCTTGCAAAAGAATGGGAGCGACAAACTAAGAGAGCAATAATGGCCATAATCATGCAGAGCGATAAAACATCATTGATGAAAGCATAAAGTGATACTACAATTTAAAAACTAAAGGATCATAAAGGCTATGGTGACTTGAGATAGTCATAACATGGTGTGAGCATGCGCCAAGTCAACCCAAATAAAGTATCACAGGAGAATACCACTATACTATGCTTTAATATGCTAAAACAACGCATGATTCATCCAAGGCACATTAAGCAATATCAATTGTTTATAACAAGTCATGCTACAGCAAAGAATACTAAGCATAAAGCCAAAACAATATCAAACATGGCATGACAAAGCATAGGCCACAGTCAAAAACAAGCTCTTTTTACCACACAAGTATGAACTTTCCTACTCTTTTCCAAACCAAACAAAACTATTTGCAAACCAACGTATGAAAGAGGGGGTCCAACCAATTTATTCAGAAAACTAAGAAAACCAAGAAAACTAAAAACCAAAACGAAAACAAAAAAGAAGATGCTCCAAGAACAACACAACTGTGCATGAAACAATAAAATGAAGCGTTTGGAAGAAACCTGGGATTTTTATTGATGAAGAAGGGGATGCCTTGGGCATCCCCAAGCTTTGACGCTTGTACTTCTTGGATATTTCTTGGGTGACACGCGTGGCATTCCCAAGCTTGAACTTTAGTCCATCCTTCATCTCATTACTCATTCCTTCCATACACCTGAAATTTTTCCTTCATACAAAACTTCACACAATCTCATTAGCAACATTAGTGCACTTAAGATAAATAAGTCTCAAGGTTTAGTTCTAACACCAAATAAACTTCCGTTAGAACACTAGCTACTGTAGCACTTCCCTCAAAAATCTCAATTCCCCAAAGGAACTCAAGAATGAACTGACAAGAAGCAAATGCAGAAAATGGCAAAAATCTATCAAAACAGACCAGCAGGTAAAGACGAATTTTTTCGAAGACCATATATTGCTCAAATCAAAAAGTGTTGAACTAACGTAAGTTAGATAACAACCTGGCACAGGAGCACAAAAAATTACAGCTCAATCCGACGTACATAGCTCTCTCAGGAATTTTACGGTGAAGCACGAAAATCTGTTTCAGGACAGCAACTTTCCCAATCATTAGTTCTCTCTCATTAGAGGTTACTCTTGGCACAAAAAGCAAATAAAAAGGATAAGGAGAGGTTATTACAGAGGTAATAACTTCCAAGACTCATCTAAAACTCTTGGGTTATCTCCCAACAAGTACTTTTCTTTAACGCCTTTAAGTTAGGCATAAGAAGCAAAGAAAGAATCAAGTGTTCTCAAATGAAGAAGCATTAAGACCAAATTTTGTTTTCATAGGAGAAGCAAAAGAAATATTTTCTCTCTTTTTAGGGAAGTGTTCTATACCTTTCTTGAGTGGGAGTTGATATTTAATGGTGCCTTCTTTCATATCAATGATGGCACCAACATTTCTAAGAAAAGGTCTTCCCAAAGTAATAGGACAAGAAGCATTGTATTCAACATCCAAAACATAGAAATCAATGGGGACATAGGAATCGTTAACCATAATAAGAACATCATTAAGACTCCCCATGAGTTTATTTTTAGCATTATCATCAAGTCGGACATTCAAATAACAATCTTCAAGTGGAGGCAAATCAAGCATATCATAAATCCTTCTAGGCATAATAGAAACACTACTATCAAGATCACACAAAGCTTTGAAATCAAAGTCATTCACTTTCATATTAATGATGGGTTCCCAACCATCTTCTTGCTTTATAGGAATAGAAGCTTTATGTTTCAGCTTTTCTTCTTTAATCTTAATGAGAGCATCAGTAATGTGTTTTGTAAAAGCCATGTTCACAGCACTAGCATTAGGACTTTTAGCAAGCTTTTGTAGGAACTTAATAACTTCAGAGATATTGCAACCATCAAGATCAAAATCAACTTTATCATCTAAGGTAGTAGAACTATTACTAGCCTCAACACTAGTGGTGGTGATAGTAGAAACACTAATGTTTCTAGCAATTTCATCTTCTCTTTCCCACTTAGCATGTAATTCAACTAATAGTCTAACATTTTCATCAATTCTTACTTGTATGGCATTAGTAGCTGCAAAGGGATTCTCATTAGTTTCAGGTTTAGCAGCCATTTTATTCAAAGTAGATTGAGCTTCAGCCAAAGATGCTATATTTCTTTCAGCATTAGAGAGTTTTTCCTCAGTAGTTTTATTGAAAGCAGTTTGTTTACTAATAAACTCTTTAAGCATAACTTCAAGTTCAGAGGGAGCACTCTTATTATTGTTGTAAGAATTTCCATAAGCATTACCATTGTTGGGAGGATATGGCTTATAATTGTTGTTACCAAAATTGTTCCTATAAGCATTATTACCATAAGCATTATTGCCAAAGTTGTTATTTCTTATGAAGTTCACATCAACTTGCTCTTCTTGAGCAACCAAAGAGGCTAAAGGAACATTATTTGGATCAATATGGGTTTTCCCATTAGCAAGCATAGACATAATAATATCAATCTTATCACTCAAGGAGGAGGTTTCCTCAACAGAATTTATCTTCTTACCTTCTGGAGATCTCTCAGTATGCTATTCAGAATAATTAACCATCATATTGTCCAAAACTTTTGTTGCAGCACCCAAAGTG